>BLKR01014874.1:0-180166 GCA_011170035.1 Teleogryllus occipitalis
AGGGGGTGCGCCTGTCTGTGGCGTCAAGTGCCCTATCGAGTCTGTCAATTTTGTCGGTCAGGGCCTCCCCTGGCGACCAGTATGCCGACGCCGCGATCATGGGCTTCGCGTCTCGCGCTCGGAGTTCTATGAACACTTGATCAGGGTTCGATAAGTGCGTTAATTGTAATACCCTTAAGTATGGGTTGTTCACCAAGATCGCCGCGCGGGCAGGCGAGTTGGCCGAATGGGTTTGTATTATTTTAATTGTAGTGGATATCCCAGCTACACGGTTGTTAACCGTATAGGGTTCCTGTAGTAGCACCAAATCTGGGGGTGCTTCTGATTTGAGCAGTTTTTCTATGCTTGCCATGCCCGCACGTGACCTCCTGGCGTTAATTTGCAAGATCTTAATAGCCATAATCTGTGCGCGCCAGTTCCGCCTCCACGGCCCTGACGTACTCGGGGCATTTGGGACTATTTGATTCGTGCTTTGTATCTTGTCGTTTGGCACGTGTGCAGTTTATGCATTTTTGTTCCTCGCTCTTACAGTCTTTCGCCTCGTGGGCCCCCGCGCATTTGTGGCACGCCACCTCACTTCTGCAGTGCCGTTGCGTATGCCTGTAGGCGTTGCATTTAAAGCAGCGTGTTGGAACGCTGTAGTTCTCCGTGGTGTAAGACGCCCAGTGGGCGAATAGTCGTCCCTCGGCCCGTGCAGCACGCCAGACCCGCGGAGAGACCTGGAGCACCCAGCTCCGGTGCGATCGCTCCGCCCTCTCGCGTCCCATCCTGAACAGTACCTTCATTTCCTTTCTCTCAAGTTCTCCATTAAAGTTATTCTCATTGATTTCCTGTAACAACTCCTCCTCATTCTTGTCAGTAGGTATCCCGTGCACCACGAGTTTCGGCCACTTCAATTGCCGCTCGTGCACCTGTGCTGTGTTGGATTTCCCTACACATTCTTTTAATGTAGTGGCACCTTCTGGGTAGCCACATTCACAAAATATAGTCCGTTGCTGTACGAGGTCCGTAGGACTCGGACGTTCGTACCTTGTGCCAGTTTCTGTATGGTCTGTTCCGCGTCGGCTTTGCCGCGGAAGGCTTTCCCGTCTTTTGTCTTTATGACAACAGTATTGTTGTGCGGGCTCTGAGCGGTTTGCGGTCTTTTTCGTTTAATGATTTCAACTGCCGTTGGGCGCTCGGCAAGAGCCGCCGCCCTGGCGGCGTAAGTTTGTCGGCCCGCGCATGAGGCCGCCACCTTCTCGGCCGCCTGCACCACCGGGGTGACGGCCTTTTCCATGGCGCGAGCCTGTGCTTGGGCCATCTCCTCTAGGGCCTGCCGTAGAGGCGCAACTGTGCGCTCTACCGTGTCTTCTATGGTTGTCACAATTTGGGTTTTTGTGAACTCTTGGTTCACCTCGATTGCTTCCTGAATAATATCGAGACTCTGACACAATTCTCCTGGTCTGCGTATAGCCTCGCCTTCGCAGCCAGTTTTTTTATCGCCTTCTTGAAGTCTTTGAGCAGCGTCTGCTGCATTGTCAACTCTTTCTTGAGGTTGGCTGACGGTCTCATGGCCAACATTCCCTCCAGTCCTCTATCCATATGGGCCAGGAGCTCCATTCCGGCTTCCTCCTCGGGAGTCGGGGGTAGGGCCCTGGCCGTCGCACCTCTTAGCCGGCCGGAAGTCTGTACTCCGGCCGCCCAGCCCGAGCCGACGTGGACGGGGGTGCCGCCAAGATGTTTCACAAGTACCGGCGGCGCCGGGTCGAGCTCGCTATCGGAAGAGATAATCTTCCTCCGTGCAATCGCGCCGGAACGCTCTGAGGGCCCGGTCGTCGCCATTTTTGTCCCCGGGAAAGGAACGTCACTTAACCCGGGTCCAACGAGGAGCACGTACAATTCGCACTGAGGCTCGGATAACGTAAAACACACTGTGGCACTCGGGCCACATTATAGGTATAAAGAAATTGCGTAAATTCTATTTTTTTATTAGAAATTCTATTCGCATTTCAATTCATGAAGGTTATTACATTTAAACTATTTACTGCCATTGCTATTATTATTAGTTAGGAGTGAAGATATGGAATTGCGTATGAAGTTGATTATGGTTGGGATTAAAGAATTTATGAAATTGATTGTACTGGATGTGACTGCTTCGATAATGATGTTTAGAAAGGAACTATTTTGTTGGTTTATATTTTGGGTGTTATGAGGTGTCTACGATTGGGACCAGCGGAATGAGGATTTGTGCGGGAGGAAGTGTTGGTGTGTGTGAAGTTACGAAGTTCTTGTGATACTGGTAGGGAGGGGAACTGGGAAGTGGAGTGGATGTTGCCTGTGGAGTGTGAGGGTGATTGGTTATTTGATGATGTATTTGGCATGGAGTTGGTACTACGGGCATTATGGGTGTTGTAGTGTGTGCAGGAGAATCTGTCATTTATTTATTTATTTATTTATTTATTTATTTATTTATTTATTTTACTTTAAAAAACAGTTGAAATTGCGTATGACGTGCTATGGGGAGAAGTGAATTCTGTGCACATTTTCAAAATTCTGTGATCCCTACACTAAGTCATATACTACATGAATTTTGAAAATTTTAAAAAAACCTCTCATGTAATAAAATCTATTTTCAAGGATAAATAAGCAATACATTTTGGGCTATTATCCATGATGTCCTTCGTCAAGGAATAATACTTCTTGCCGCAACAACATGGAAACGATAATTTGAATAACTATATTTCCCAATGAATTCTAGAAGACGTGCACAGATAATGAAGTTACATTTATGGCCAGAAGCAAAACAAGGGGCTATCTCAGCATTAGCTCAATGAATCAGGGAAACTGGACGAAAAACCTGATCGAGATTGAATTTGCCTTATTTTACGTGGCGAGACGCAGGCCATGAGGCCTGCTCTTCTGTCTAACCACGCAAATTTCGTTACACTCCTTTCAATCATGGGAGAAAGAAGGGATTACTTGGGCGTCGAAACAGGCGATTTGAATTTAGCTCAGCGAAATTTTCTTTTCTGTAAGAATTTGTGCATCGTGGTCACTGTATCCTACATCTTTTGTTTCAACTTCGTATCGAGTAGTAGTTTTGTTAATTATAATTTGATCAATTGCCTTCATCGAATTTTGTGTGATCCGGGTAGGTACATTAATTATAATGTCTAAATTCGACCAGAAAATCAATGTTAAAATCTCCGCATACAACAATGGATTCAAAAGAGCGATTGTTGACTTTGTTAAGTGTTATCTCCAGTTTTTCTAAGAACAAAATATAATCTGCAGCTCACTTTCTTGGAGGACTGTAAATGCAAAGTAATATCACTTTTAGCGAAGTAAGATGTACAACAGAAATTTCGAAAACATTTTCAACGGAATACACATTTAATTCCGCCAAGAAGATAGTGTCAATATTATTTCAAACGTAAATACATGAACCCCCATATGTAGGACCTTTATGCGATTCTCTCTCTCTCTGCAATAAACGCCTGCGAGGTAAAAGTTTGTAATTTGAAAAATGTTAAGTTCATTAGGAGATAACCAATGTTCTGTAAAGCAAAGAACATTCATTTGATTTAAATCGCTCTGTAGAGCTGCCTCGATAAACTCAATTTTATTTGAAAGGGATTGAACATTATGGTGCAGAATGTTTATCTTTTGCAAGTACCTACACGAAAGTTTTTCTGCTGCATCTGACTGTAGTTGCTATAAATTTACTCCCTTTTTACCTCGAGTGCGTGGTCGAAGGTTGTAGTGTGTCCTGGCAGTGACAGGTTGTGAGGAAAATGGGGCATCGGGTGTAGATAATTGGTAGTGGAAATGGAAGAAACGGGAATAGGTTCAGAGGAAGAGGCAACAGGGTTCGAAAAAAGGGTGGGGGTGGAGAACGTAAGGAAGGTGAAAGGGATGGATTTTTGGCAGGAGGCTGCGTAGGACTGGAGTTGATGATGTATTGTGCAAGCTTGTTACCGACTGCATGTTTTCCACCAAGGTTCATGTGAAGACCATGCCGGGTGAAGTGTTTTGCTGAGAGGAAATTAATTTCAAAAAGTGTGATATTTGTTTCTCTCAGTTGCAGTTTTAATTGTTGGTTTGCGTGCTTAATCTCGCTGCATAGTGTTGGTCTGTTGTACCCGAAGGGCAGAGTCGAGACTAAAATGTTAGTATTTTGGGCGGCACATTGTAATTTGTTTACATGTTGTTCCGGTGTAAAGTTACCGCCCAAGTTAATGTCATTCTGCCCTCCTATGATAATGACTGTGTCCTGATTGGTCAGTGTTTTCGTGTGGGTGTCCAACTCTGCAGTCACATCTGCAAACCTCCCGTTAGGTTTAAAAATAGATGAGACTGAGAAATTGGAGGGTAACTTCCTACTGAGAATGGAGGAAAGATGGCGGCCATGACTGTCAGCTAAAATATGTACCTGTTTTTTAGGCTCAGTAGGAATGTCTTTGTTTTCAAGTGAGCTAGGATGTGCAGCATTACGTGTTTTGGTCATCAGCCTTGTGCAGACAACTCCAGTTCTTACAAATGGTGTTTTGGTTTTTATTTGGACAAAGTACTGAGAAATGATTTTGGGAACAGAAAGCACTACTGATTTGATGATTACAATTGTTCTTAGTATGTCCAAAATCCATACAACGTTGACAGTGCACTGGTCCCTGTGTTTTTTCCTTAGCTCTGTTGACACTCTTAAGTTAGAAGTATGATTATTTTCTAAAATAATTTCAAGGGGGTCTTTATCATTGAATACTGCTGCTACAACGGGTACAACGGGGATTGGGACATTGTTTGTGGTGAGCCTAGTAATTTTAGCTAGAGAAGGGAATTTCTCCTTAATTTCCTGGAAAATTTCAAATTCTGATATCGATAGATCAACGTTTTTAAATACAACTGAAATGTTCTAATTTAACGAGTCCTTATAGGTGTGAAAGCTTCTCTGAGTTTGGAGAAGGTATTTCACGATTTTACGGAAGTCCGCGGCTGTTTGGGCATTTATCTTAACTTTTAACATATTTAGTTACTAAAATGTAGTCTTACCCCTCGATCAACTACCTTGAAAATCCAGTGTAGAGATAAAAGTTTGCAGGATTCATATACCGCCAATTTCGACATCAGACATTTAATATAGTGCGGTAATGTAGGTACAGATATACCACCGATCTATGCAAAACGCGTTTAATGTTTCAATGTGTTGTCATCGCACGGAAGTAACTGCAAATCATCTCGTTAATGCAATGTAAGCGACTTCAACCGCTGAAAACTACTTTTTCTCGTGGGATCAAGTATTACCATTGGGATATTTTTAGATCTTTCGAAAGCTTTTGACATTATTAACCATAACATCTTGTTCTCAAAATTACCTTCTTATGGAATTCGTGGTATTGCCCTAGATTGGATAACATCGTACCTTAAACATCGATCTCAAAGAGTAGAAATACCGTACTGGCACGAAAGAATATTATTTACTTATCTTTCCAATTCTTTGCCAAGTGAACATGGGGTCCCACAAGGTTCGATCTTAGGTCCTATTCTCTTTCTGTTGTACGTAAACGATATGCCCTCATCTATTAAAAATGGAATAATAGTTCTGTTTGCCGATGACACGAATGTTCTTTGCAAAAAAAGAAACTAGAAATAGTACAATTACAGAAGTTTCAAATTGGTTTTGTAATAACAAAATAAATTGTTAACAAAGGAAACTGTCTCAATGCAATTTTGCGTTTCAAATCGGCAATCGTATGCTACATTGAAAACGAACAATTTGTAATTAGCTGATGTTAAGGTAACAAAATTTCTAGGTCTCTCAATTCAGTCAAACCTCAAATGGAATGTACATATAATAGAATTAAACACTAAATTAAGCTCATTATGTTACGCATTCAGAATTCTTTCAAATTTTGTCAGCCTTATGCAGTTCGTTGCGTGTATTTTGCAAATGTACATTCCCGTCTGAGATATGGCATAATATTCTGGGAAGCTCATCCTTTAGTGCCCAGACATTTGGATCGCAAAGAAAATTATCCGAATAATGAAAAAGTACTATCCAGGTGATCCCTGCAAGCGTTTTTCATTGAGATTGGAATCTTACAATTGCCTTGCCTATTTATTTAGGAATCTGTAGCATTTGTCAAAACTGACTTACGTAACGGCGGGAACATATTTTCATGTGATACTGATATCTATAGTTACACCACACGACGCAGAAATCATGTTCATCAAGTGTCAGTAGCAACATATCACTGCAAGAAATCCACATACAATACAAGCACTTTACTTTTCAACGCATTGCCAGATGAAATTAAACAATTAAAATTGGTACGCAAATTTAAGTTAAAAGTAAAATCTTTTCTGCTACAAAACTGTTTCCATTCAATTAGAGACTATACTGATCGTCAAAAAGAAAAAATAATGTTTACTTTAAGAAAATCAAGATATAGTTTAATGAATTAGTTTACATTTGCATTGTATAATTTAAAAAAAAGATTCAATATGCCTGTAACAAGCAATGTACTTCAGCTTCCGGGTCAATGATCCCCATCTCGATCGGGTTTTTGTCGTTTCCCTGATCCATTGAGCAAATGCTGAGATGGCCCCTTGATTTGTTTCTGGACGTAAATGTAGCTTCACAATGCGCACGTTTTGTTGAGCTTTCCTTTTGTTTGTAGTGGTCGTAGAGCGTAGGGTGAGTTTCTATTTTGTTAGCAATACAGAAAAATCAAATCTGTTTTTTCGTTTACCGTTACCAATAAGTTTTATATAATTTGGAAACGAAAATGTCTAGTTTTTGAAACGTTAATCTCTCGCTTTTTAAATTTATTATTATTATTATTATTATTATTATTATTATTATTATTATTATTATTATTATTATTATTATTATTATTTCGTTTTCAAATGTCTCGCCTGCGAGGTGCCATACAGCCGACACCGGGACCTTAAGAGAACCAAGGAGCCTGCTTCGCTTGCAAACTCGGGCGGTCAGGATTCGACGGTGAAATCAGGCATTTTTATACCTTTTGCATTGTAGGAATGTGCCAGTTGTTAAGGCTAAGCCTTGCAGACGATGAAGTTAGTTCTTCAGAAACCAGTCCATTTGCAGAGATAACCACAGGAACTACTTCAACAGATACTAACCGCCACATGTCGCTCAGTTCAATAGCCAAGGCCTGATATATTCGCTTCTTCTCGGCAATGGAAGCAGCTATATTTCGGTCGAGAGGGATAGCTATGTCGACTATAATCCCTTTCCGTGAAAACTTGTCGATCCATATTATGTCAGGTTTATTATTATTATTATTATTATTATTATTATTATTATTATTATTATTATTATTTATTTTTTCACAGCTTTCTGGTACATGTTTGAGAAGTCATACAGATATTTCTATCAAAGCATGATTTCCGTAGTACATTACTTTTAACAAAAATTTATTTATTTTAAGAACTTATTAGAAGGTAAACATTTCTACAAATATAAATTTAAACACTTAGTTTATAAATTAAAAAGTATATAATTTTTTAACACAAATTTATTTAGGAACCCATAAATCTTCTGACTAAAGAACACGTGCTCAGGATCACAGCTTTCTGTAGATTGATGATAATGTTCGTCTCGATCCCCAGTTTTTTCAGAGAGTGCTTCAGGACGGTAGGTATCTTACCTGTTGCTGAGAGGACGATCGACACAATCTCCACCTCCAATACATGCCACTGCTCCTTTATAACCTCTGCAAGTTCCCTGTACTTTTGAATTTTCTTTTTGTGTGTTGTGTCGAGGTTGCTGGTATCTACAACTGCTATGTCTATCAGCCATACTTTTCTTTTAGATTTATCCCAGAGTATTACATCCGGTCTGTTATGACGAACTGTTCTGTCTGTCAATACGCTTCGGTCCCAGAGTAATTTATAGGTGTTATTCTCGATGACATTTTGTGGATGGTACTTGTAGTAAGGTGTATCAAATTCACTAGCAGTTCCACATTTCCTTGCAAGTTTGGCGTGGATGATTCGTGCTACCATATCGTGCCTCTGTTTATAATCCGTTGGGGCCAGCATACTGCAGCCCGTAGTAATGTGCTGGATCGTTTCTTGACCTACACCACAAGCCCGGCAGATATCAGAAGGCACTTCGGGGTCTTTAATAATGTGCTTGAGATAGTTTCGTGTTGCAATTACCTGGTCCTGGATTGCTATCAAGAATCCTTCAGTCTCGGGGTAGAGATATCATATTTTAAGCCACTTGTACGACAAGCAGGCGTCGACATTTGATTTGGCTATTTCTGTAGGATATCGACCATGGAGCGCTTTTTGTTTCCTTTGTTCTAAGAGCTCGGCTGGTGTTGGTTGTTCATGTAATACATTTTGCTGTTTAAAGTTGAGTGGTGTATAGTTCTCGTCTACTTGCTGTATCACTCTGTATAGCTGAGATGACAAGGCTTTCTCATTGAAATACTCTCTCATGTCCGTTATCAGTTTTGCATGGAGATTACCAATATTTAAGATGCCCCTACCCCCTAATTTCCTTGGTAGTGTTATTCTTTGGATATAACCTTTTGGATGGTGATATTTGAAACGAGTCATTTGGACCCTGATAATCCTCTCCAGTGAGTCCAAATCAGTTCTGGTCCATTTTATAATGCCTAGTGAGTAAGTAATCACAGGAATGGCATATGTATTAATTGCTGTTGTAAGATTACGAGAGTTTAGGGAGGTCTTGAGTATGGTATTCAGTCTGTTGGTAAACTCTGTTTTTAACTTCTCTTTTATCTGACTGTGTATAATCATTTTATTTTGTTGTATCCCCAGATACTTGTAAAACTCATTCATTCCCAATGCAGTGATGATCTCTCTTGATGCAGTCTCATGCTCTGTGCTGTCTGTGAATTTTCCCCTTTGAATACTTTGTATTTTGCATTTTTCTATGCCAAACTGCATGCCTATATCACTAGAGAATCTTTCAGTGATATATATTAGCTTCTTCAGACCCTGTAGTTAGCCAGAGTATAGTTTTATGTCATCCACGTATGCCAGATGAGTGATCACACACTTCTCTTGACCTTTCAGTTCAAATCCCAGTTTGGTGTTGTCCAATAAAAATGACAGGGGGTTAATGGCCAGGCAGAACCAAAACGGACTGAGGCTATCTCCTTGAAATATTCCCCGCTTAATTTTCAAAATCTTTGAGACTACTCTCTTGTTCCCTGAATGCATGTGTATTCTCGTACACCAGTGGTTCATTACAAACTTTAGGAATTCCACAATCATAGGGTTTATACCATACATTCTAAGGACATGGATGAGCCAATCGTGAGGGACCATGTCGAATGCTTTTTTGTAATCAATAAAACAAGTATACAGGTTACGCTTTCTTCCACATGCCTGAGACATGATAACACTGTCTATTATTAACTGTTCTCTACTTCCCAATGAGCCCTTGCAGCTGCCTTTTTGGGTCTTCGATATGATGTTATTTTGTGTACAATGTTGTTCGATGATCGTATGTAGACAGCCAGTCATGATCTTGTATAATGCATTAAGGCATGTGATTGGTCGGTAATTCCCTGGATGTGTAGTGTCATTTGTTTTTGGTTTTAAATAAGTAACACCTTCACTCAAGATGTCTGGAGTTTCTTCCGGATTTTTCAGGTAATGATTCACAAGTGTCAAGATCTTTTCATGGAGACATGTGAATCTCTTGAACCAGATGTTATGAAGCCCATCGGGACCAGGACATTTCCAGTTAGCCAGCTTACGAATAGTAGCCTGTAAGATATCCATCGAAATTTCATTGGTTTCCATGTGTCTAATAGTAGCAGTAGGGTTCGTGACATCACTCATCCATGATGTATTGTCTTGAAAGTGGCCTTCTGTTGACCATATTCTCCCCCAGAATTCTTCTACAGCTGACTTCCCTGGCAGCTCAATGCTTTGAATTTCTCCGTTCAATCTCCTATAAAACACTTTTTGGTTTCTATTGAAAGTTTGGTTATCATTTTTCCGCTTTAAACTCTTATTATAGCGTCTCAATCTTTGGCTGTAAAGGCTAAGTTTTTGTTTCAAAGTATCTATATATTCTAGGATATACTCATTTTCAGGATTGTACTCTGCGTGTTTGCGATGCATTTTCATAATTTTTGATGCTTTTCTCTTCATCTTTTTGCCTTTATTTCCCCTCAGATAGGCTTCGAGAACCGCTATATCAGATCTGAGCCGCTTTATTCTCCTCTCCAGCCTTATCTTCCAGGGTGGTTCATGCTGTTGTCGGTACGCTTATTATTATTATTATTATTATTATTATTATTATTATTATTATTATTATTATTATTATTATTATTATTATTATTATTATTATAATTATTATTATTATTATTATTATTATCATTATTATTACTATTATTTTTTATCTTTCAACTATTAATAGTTAAATTGTTGGGAAGGGATTCTGAAACTCAAGAGAGCATGCGCAGATGACTTTCTCCCCCATACGTCACATACAGTTCTTCACTGTTTTTGACTAAATAAAATAAATAAATAAATATTTTACCCTAAGAGTCCCTGTAGCTCGTGATGACGGTACCAGGGTAGTGAAATTTTTTAAATAAAATAATTTAGTCTCATTATCATCACCACTCACCACTAGTAGAAGCAAAAACAACTAAGATCATGTAAGGAACTAGTGTAAAACGTGCCCAAATAATAGTGCTTGTTGCTCAGTGCTGGAGTGCGATCACCGTATTTTCGGATCCTAATTTGCTTGTTTCGTATGAATTATGTTCTCTATAATTGCCTCAATGCAGAATTAACACAAAACCTCGCGTTCCCACGGGAAATCAAAGGCAGAACCATACGCGCGGGAGGTGAACAAATCTGACACGGACACTACGCATAAAATTATGTAACTAATGTTTGAATGTAGTCTTTTATTAAACTTAGTTTTAATTAATTTACATAAAGTGCTTCCGTTTCATTGTATATTAGTGTTCTGAATTTTCGATATTACGTTCACATCATTCGATGGAGCTGCAGCCCCTAGTTACCGAGTTTACGAATGATTTTATTGTATCAGATGTACAATAAAATATCTCATCGCCGCTATTCAGAATTCCAATGCCTTCGTGTTTTTTTCACTCTTTATTCTACTTTGTCCATATAGTCTTAGTACACTCTTAACATCCTTTAGTGTCTCTTGCACTTTTGGAACACTTTCTTCAATTTTGTATGCTATTCTTCATCACACTAGTTTCTCCTGTTTTGGAAGACCCTTTCACCGCATTTACGATGTCCTAGGTAGATCGCGGTTTACTAGTTTTTATCTTACAGTCCGCGTCGATGAAGTCTTCAGGTTGTACAAAAGTGCCATTGAGGAGCTGAAACAATTCCCTCTTGGCACGGATCCTTCAATCACTTTCGTTCTCCGTAAACATTACAAAAATAACCAAAGTCCTACCAGCATATCCGATGCGTTGAGTGAATTCGCCGAACTACTTTCTCGCCTTACTTTGTAAAAAGATAACGTATTGTAATCGTGCACCGAAAACGAGGATTTTTCGTCCCAAAAACTCTTTTTGCCAAACTCTATAAACAAAAATAGTGGTGTAACAGAATGGCATGGAGTTTCTCATAGAAAAATTTTCTAATTTCCTTGGTATGGACTGGCTTTACAGTCTTGCCCCATCCTCTTGCCAGTTGTCATCAATCGTCGCCTAAAGCACATTTTTTGGACATTTTCTCAACTTTTCGGTTTCTTCAATTTCTTCAATCTCTTTCTTCAATTTTATCGTTGTAGGAAGACGTCGAAAAAATTCACTTTTGCAATTTTCGAAAATTCACAGTTAACCGTGAAAATCGGACCTATGCC
Organism: Teleogryllus occipitalis; assembly: GCA_011170035.1. Taxonomy (NCBI): domain Eukaryota; kingdom Metazoa; phylum Arthropoda; class Insecta; order Orthoptera; family Gryllidae; genus Teleogryllus; species Teleogryllus occipitalis. The sequence continues at coordinate 11,852 of BLKR01014874.1, forward strand.
ACCTTTAGATGTGTATTTTATTCTACTTTTTCAAGAAATTGAAAGAAAAATTTTGGAGACGTTCTTGACAAAATTTTGAAAATGTCCCATGGGCTTCATATAATGTATTCCCAAATTTTAAAGAATGTTTTTAAAGTTTCAAAGCTTCAACCAGAGTCAGATGAACAGGGGTTTCTTCAATTTTGAAAAAATCCTACGTATATTTTAGGGGCAGACGGGCAGACGGACGGATAGACAGACGGACAGAAGGACGTTTTGAAACAAAACAAAAATACAAAAAAAAGTTTATCGGTATTAGGGGGATCTCTAAAAAGATATTTCCGTTGAAGTCCCGAAATCGATTTTCCGCAGCATTACAACTTTCTCTATACTACATATATTACTCCGTATATACGTATGTATACAAGAAAGTAGAAATGGATAAATCTTGTTTCTATATCACAATTAATGCTATAAACTACATTTTCTTTATCTGTTCAAGAGTTTTTGTCCTTGTCATTTTTAACTAGATTTTATGTGGGAATTTATTACTAATGTTTGTGTCTAATATAAAATTTTAAAAGGAAAATGTAGTTTTTTGCATTAATTGTCGTGATTGCTATGTCTCTTAAGTGGGACAGACAAAACGTGGTCTCCAACAAGGAATAAAAGAACATGATAATAACATTAATGAATCTGGCACAAAGTAAACTCAGTTTCTCGACATCGCCTTCATTTTTCTCATTCTTGTCGTTTTGAGAGCGTTCAATTTTGGATAATGATCCCAGAAAATATTCAAGATTAATTTAAGATTAATGACATAAAGACACACCGTACCGTTGATACCATGTTTCCCATGTTAGAATCTAATTTATTCACAAAAAGTTATGACAATGTTCTGTCTAAAATAAGAATACCCTTAAATCTTTTTTTTTTACTTTATGAAACGTTCCATTTCCCTTTTAATTTTATAAGTGTACTCCTTTTTATCTACTTCTTCCACCCCTGTTTATTCCTTTTTTACTTGGTTTAATCGTTGTCTCAGTTCACTTCGAGACGTCGCGCGAGTAGGTCGTGCTGTGAACAGTGGTCTACTAACGGAACACGAGTGATTTACCTAACTTGGTTGAACTATACGAGTTTGTTGCTAATACTGTAACCAAAACACATTATATCATCACGTTCAATTTAACGTATAGCTGCAAATGCAGCTATACCTCCAAGAAAAATGGATTCTGCTGACTACAAGAGAGACATAACCCCCAACAGTACGGATTCACAACAAGGTATGTCATTAAAGAAGTCTTATGCAGGTGCTACATCATCAGATTTCTTTCCATCTAAAGAACAAGCAATTGTAATCGAAACTCAAGAAGCACTTTCAGTTAAAGATTATATTAGCAAAGTTGCCTCTATTGTTGACGCTAGTAATATGAGATTTGTTTCACGCATATCTAACAACCGAATATGTATCTTTCTATCTAGTCAAGCCATTGCGGACAAATTCACTGATAAAAAAAACTATTGTTATAAAGAATCATGTACTCTGTGTTAGACCACTTATTAGCAAACTTAAAAGGGTAATTATATCTAAAGTGTGCCCAATCATACCACATGTTATAATTGAAAAGGAACTCACTAAAAAGAAAATTACCACATCCTCCGAGATCTCGTTCATAAAAGCAGAAATATCAGAACCAGGCTTCTCGCATATTATGAGCCCCAAAAGACAAATGTGCATAGAACCTGAAGATGTAAACAAATTACCTGATTCAACTGTTGTTTATTTCGACAATACCTCATACCGTATACACTTCTCTACTGATATCATGACTTGTTTTATTTGTAATCAAGAAGGACAATAGCTCAGCTTTGTCCCAATAAACCCAATGAAAATGATGAAATGGAAACTGAAGTTATTCAACAACATAACCGAAGTCCCTCTTCTGTACCAAATACTCAACCTGAAGATATCAATGAAAAAGTAATACCTCCCTCTACTGATGTGAATATCACCACAAAAATACCTCCACCATCTGACTTATCCACCCAAATCGAAGAAAGTATTAACACAAAAGTGAGTGAAGAAAACACTTGGAAGAAGGAGCTTGAGGCCAATAATAATGTCCCTATATTAACCCAACCTAAATCTGTTGACTTTCCTGCTCTTCAAACCCCACAATCAAAGAAACCCAACCCTACAAATAACTTGATTAAGAAACGTCCTCATCATCATCAACCTCAGATCCACTTATTGAACCCCCATTAGAGTCTGAAAAAAATTCAATAATTATCTCTCTACAAAAGAAAAAGAGAAGAATTATAAAAACATACAGATAAAAGGTTTAGTGCTATTGATTTGACAATATGTTCATCCTCTATTGCTTCTAAATGGGACTGGAGTACTACTGAAGACTTACATGGAATTGACCATTTTCCCATTCTCATATCTGACCTCAATAATACCTCAATGTCTGCTTGCACTAACTATCCTCCAAGATGGAAATTCGAAGATGCTAACTTTTAAAGATACAAGGAAATATTATCAACTAAAATAAATGAAATTAAGATGTTAGAAGAAACTTTCTCGAACTCCCTCAATGAAAAATTGAGAAACTGACTGATCTCATCATCAAAACAGCTGATGAAACAATTCCAAAATCTTCAGGAAAATCAATAAGAAAACAACCTTGGGGGAATGAAGACTACAAAAATGCTCATAAATTATACAGACACTCTTTCAATAAATACAAGAGGCATCCAACCATAGAAAACCATATTGAATATAAAAGAACCCAAGCAAGACGAATATACAAAGAAAATAAAAGGCTGTCTTGGATTAACTTCATCTCATCAATAAATTGCTTCTCCAACCCCACAAACAATTGAAAAAAAATCAAAGCTATCAATGGTTGCTACATGCAGCATATCCAATCTAAATTTATGTTACACAATGACCGAATTACCTCTTCTAACGAAGAAATTGTGAACATTCTAGCTTCTACATTTGCTAATAATTCAAGTGACAGTAACTTTAACAATGAATTCCAAATATACAAATCTAATTCAAATATAACTATGGATAAAATTATTCAACAAAATTCCTCAGGTAATTCTACATTAAATTATCCCGTAAAAGTACGAGAAGTTGAGATTGTGCTATCTCGTACTAGAAATTCAGGACCAGGACCAGATGGAATATACAATGTCTTTCTTAAAGAACTGCCGACAAATGCTATTGAATATATAATTCAACTCTTCAATGAAATAATAACCACTGGTGAATTTCCTAACAAATGGAGAGAATCTTTAGTTACTCCGATTCTTAAACCTAACAAAGAACCAACCAACCCGAATAATTACAGACCTATCTCCTGAATGCCCACCCTATGCAAATTATTGAAAAAAATTGTCAGTAGAAGACTTATCTGATACCTCGAACATTATAATAAAATTTCACCATTCCAAAGTGATTTCAGACGAAATCGTTCTACAACTGATCATCTAGTAAACATCCATAATGACATTTGTGATGCCTTTATAACAGACCAACATCTTGTGACTGTTAGTTTAGACATGGAAAAAGCTTACGACATGGTATGGAGAGATCGAATCATCAAAATTCTTTACGAAATGGGAATAGATGGCCAAGTACTAACTTTCATAACATTCAATGATCTCTCTAAAGCTCCTAATAATTCAATTAAACCAATTAAAGCTTCAAATGTCTCCAAAGCAGTATACTTGTGGAATGATGAATGCAAAGCAGTAATTAAAATTTAAATAATCCTTCAACCAATACAAAAAACATAAAATTGAAGAAAATAAAATTCATTACAAAAGAATGAAAACTACTGCAAGAGTAATTAAAGAATGTAAAGCAAAGTCATGGTTAAACAATGTTTCAAGTATAACCATAGACAATAACATAAAAGATTCATGAGCAAAAAGCGACGCTATTCAAGGAAAGAAGAGAAGTAACTAAATACACTTTCTACAAGCTGAAAAAAAAAATTACCAACCCTAAAGATATGGAAAATTTGCTTGCTTGTAACTTCGCCATGAATTCCAGTTCAAAAGACTACACAGAAGCCTTTGATGAGTTTAAACAAGATCAAGAGAACCTTGAAGAGAATGTCAACAATGAAGAACAAACATCAACAATTCTATCACACTAAAAGAACTCAGTTTAACTATTAACGGAACCAAAAGTTCCTCACCTGAACCTGACAAACATCCGCACAAAAAATCTACCCTTCGAAGGAAAGGAAGTACTTCTGGCAATATACAACAGGTATTCTCTCACAATAAGTATTCTCTAAATTATAGAAATTGGCTACAATTATTCAAGCACTTAAGCCTGGAAAAGATCTAACACAACATTAAAACTACAGACTAATCTCACTAATATGCAATATGTGTAAAATATTTGAAAAAAATATTTACAAGATGGTTTTGATAGTTTTTGGACTTCAAAAATATATCTCACAAACAATTTGTTTTCAGATTAGGTCATTCAACCACGACGTAAATTATAATTAAAATTAAATTAATTATTTTTCTATCATTCATTCTGTTTTTCTCGTGGCCCATAGTTGGTGTGAAACCTGTATATATTTCATTAATTTCAAGCAGAAATTACGCAAAAACGACTCGTTTTTTCCTGAAAATTGTACATCAACTTTTTAAAGAACTAATTTTGTACAACAGACTTTGTCTGAGGCTAAAATCTTTACCTTCAATTTTGTAGTTTAATTATTGTTTTGCCATTTTCGAAAAACTGAGTGATACCCGAAAATATGACTAGCTCCATAGTTTTTACCGCCCCCTATTACAGAAGTGGAGAATATTTAAAGAAAAAATTTGGAGCAGTTTTTGAGAAAAAAGTTCGTAAATTTCAAACACAACACTGGTGTTACAGGAATTTTTTCTATAATCAGCAACTGGTTTTATCCACATTTAGTGTTGTTCAAAGGAGTTAATAGTGAGTTTAGAGCTAGGCAAAACCATAGTGCAAATTGTGAATCGCCCTGGAATAAACCTTTTCGGACATCAGCTTTTCCCAAGATATTACCTTGTAATCGTATATTTGTACGCCATTTATTCATTACATGTTGAAGAATATTTCTTACATTTGGACAGATTTTATAAACTTCCAGTACTTTGTTTAGCAATTTGTGAGGAACGGAGTCAAAAGCTTGGCTGTAATCAATATAACAGATGTGGAGATTTATTTTCTTTGTTTGGCCTTGCTTTAAGACAACAGAATCAATGATGAGTAGATGTTTACATCCCATAGCTCCCTTAATGCAACCTTTCGGATCTTCTTCAAACATATTATTGTTTGCACAGAGGAGGTAGATTTTCTCACCAATTACAGAGATGAGAGCTTACCATTCTTCTTCTTCTCCTTCTTCTCCTTCTCCTTCTTCTTCTTCTTCTTCTTCTCCTTCTTCTTCTTACTTATTTAGTTCAAACACAACATTCACACCTATGAACGGATATGTTGTTCCTCGCCAACGTTTACAAGTAAATGTCTGGGCATATACCGTAAATAATTTTGTATTTGATGCTTATTTCTAGCAATGATCGCATTACTGACTCAAATGTCGAGATTTCTAGTGCCTAGAGCTTGTGTGTTCCATGTTCGGCAAAACCATTAAGAATTGCAGAGCAGCCGTCTTAGCTCGTTATGAGCGAGGTTCTATTTAACAGACCAATTTCACTAGATAATACTCTAAGAAGAAATTTTGTTTTCTTCCCCGTCATTGCTACAGATGGTCCGAAAAGTTGACTAGTCTACACATCTTATATAAAATACTTCACTATTCTGATTGTTTACTGTCTAGAGAACAACGCGTTGTAACAGTTTCGGTTGTTAGAAAACGGCAAATTTTTGGGTAAACACGCCAAACATGTACATTAAAAGATTTACAGCGTTTACCTGAATAGGTTAGCACTTTTGAATGCTTAAAAATATTGCATTAAAATATTCTTAATAAATACTACTTACGTAAAAATTAAATTTATTAATTTTTTCTATTCTTTTAAATGTAGGCAGCTTTTCAAACCTTTGTGTCAGGGGGGTTGCTTACATTGCAGGCGTCATGCATTGGCTATACGAGCCATTACTAATTGCACATCACACACTTGATCAGGAGTCTAAATCAAAAAGTGCTTTATAAATTTGTTTGACTACTTCTCACACTTTTGGCAACGCATTCGGCTTACTAAGAATATTCTGTTTGAAAGAAACAAAACTTGTCTTCCAGAAATCAAGAAGAAACATGAACATTAAAATTTTGGTTGCAGTTCTCCGTCATGGAAGCGATGAATATTTAGTTTTTTCGTTTTAGCTAATATTTTTGTTTTATTAAATTTCTAACTGCCGTCATTTCTGGGTCATTTTTTGTATCTTTTTCGGCATTATATGGTACAAACAACATTATATAGCAAAACAACATCTAATCCCATCAATAACACACAAAACATTTTCACGTGCACTCTACCCAACACTTACGTATACAGAATGAGGGCAAATCACGGGAAAATAGAAACTCATTATGTTAAATTTCGGAGACTGGGTAACATTATAGACGTCTTCTGGTAAGGATAGCAAATATATTCTGCGGAGACTTTCGAGACAGGCGACAAAATCTCGGGAATCCCCAGAATTCTCGGAAAATTCCGTGCAGCTATCTGTGAGATGTGCGAATTACCAACGTTGTAGCTAGTAAGTGCTAGGGAAGAAATCACAGGAGTGAGTAATATGCCAAAATAATTGCGCGCAATAGATATGCGTTTTCGTGAAAACTCTCTGGCGAATTTTCAAGTATTTTCAGCGTGTCTCAGAAAGACTACTCAGAGAAACTACTCAGTTATAAACACGTACAAAATTGTTTCAACTTGTAAAAATTTAAAATAAACATAGTAATATTCATAATAGAATTGTTCACAACTTAAGTGTGGTTATCAATTCAAATTCATACTCGATCCAACACAAAATTAGAGTAATAAAAAGTTGCTGGACACAATTAATGGCCTTACTGAAAGATGCGACAAAATTAGAATATATATATATATATATATATATATATATATATATATATATATATATATATATATATATATTCTAATTCTTCTTTTTGTTGAAAACAATTGAATCTTAAGTCAGTAGAATCTTAGTCTATTTTGAGGGAATTTTTGAGTTGGGTTCTTTGAGAGATAGGGTTTGAAGGATTGAGTTTAATATTATTTTTGTGAGGGTAGAATATGTTGAGTGTGTTTGTTCAATTTTTAAACCAGAAAAGGAATGATCATTACGGAGAAAATGATAACGTAGGTTCTGAATTTCCAATGAAGTAGGCTGTTTGAAATAGTTCGCTGAAACAATTTCTTATGGCAGTAAATAAATATTTGACGTTCGTAAATTTAAAACTTGATAATTATGAAAATATCACAACCAATGAAATTTGGTTTCTTACGATGACCTTAATGAACAAATTATCCTTGGAGTTCATTTCTACAATAGTGAGAAATTTAAAGTGAAATTAATGTATGATGTATGCAACAAAAATTAATTTGTTTTCATTCTTGAAAATTTAGTCAATATTCATGATAATAATTATGAGAAAAGAATAAAGGCATATAATTAATTGTAATAAGTCTTAAATGAAAAGTTGACTCTGGAAATAGTGAAGCTGCTTTATAGTATACTCCGGATTTAGTGAACTATCTTGCCCCGATCCGCATACCTAACAAATAAGCACTGGAGATTTCGGTTTTAGTAAACGTAAACTTACAACATCGGATATAGCGAATGTCGTAAACGTAACTTCCAGGGAAAACTACTGGTGCTTCAACAGCACATATTTACTCTTATTATTTCTATCTTTTGCAGTTTTCGAAATTTCATAGAGTTCAAAGAAAATTAGACCTGTGCCATTCTTTTCAGCATCCCTTGTCCTATTCGTGGAAACAATCTCTATCCTCAATTTTGTACTTTTGAAATGTTAACTTCTTGCAATTGTCGAAAATACTGTGAGTGCGTCGGAAATGGGACCAGAACAACTTTTTTTCCATTTTCCATACGCACGAGGTGAAATTAAAAAAAAAAAAACATTTCAAATCTTTTTGAAAAAAAAAAAAAAAGTTTAGAAATTGGTATATTTCACCCAAAATTACGCTGAAACTACGCACATATTCTAAAAATTGTACATGACGTTTTTTCAAGACCTGCTTTTGAAGAGATTTTATTTAAGAAAAAAATCTCATATCAGATATCCACGAAACCAATTCTACATAACATGTTTAGAGGCAATAATTTGCTACTCTTAAAGAGTCAGAAATATATAAAATATGATTGTCACTAATAATATTAATAATTTAACATTTTTAATCAAAGCACGAAATTTTCAAACAAATGTTTCATTTTCCCCTTATTCTGGACCCGACGATACCCTTAACACGCATCATCAGGCGGGAACCCAAAATTAATATATTTGTCTGAAACCAAAATTAATATATTTGTCTGATAATTAAAAAAAAAATTGAAGATATTATTTAGAATTAAAAGTATTAAAAATAAAATTTCACAGTAATGAGACGAAATTACGGAATAAAATAAATATAAGTAAAAAAATGTATGTAGTAACAACAAAATATATAAATAGGTGAGAGAGAAGTTGCCAATACATTCAGATCAAACAATTTAAAAAAATTACAAGGATAAAACCAAATTACAGAAAAATAAGGAAAACAATCCCATTGCAAATATCTTCACAGAGACTTCACTTGTGGGGACTGGCTTGAAGGTCTTGCTCCATTCTCTGACCAGCTACCATCTATCTTCGCCCAAAGTACATTATTTTTTACATTTTCTCAACTTTTTGATTTTCTAATAGTACAACTGAAATATTACTTCAATAATATTCAAGTAAACCTCGTCTTAATATAAAAATTTTCATTCAAAAATTGGAAGCTGTTTCTAAGAAGAATTTAGCGATTAAGCATTACTGTAAATGCGAAATTTGAAGCTCTTTTTCACAGGAATCTTTTGAGTTTTCGAAAAACTTCATTTGAAATAATTTGAAGAATTTCCACTCACTTATTCAATAATGTGTACAAATCCATTGAAATGTGCATATTAATGGCGTGAGATATATTTTAAAAAATTACATTAGTATAATTTTTTAAAAATAAATGGAAACATCAAGATTAACTTTACGTCATATTAAACAGTGTCGTTACAACTATCCGTTGGAAAAGTTGGAAGAAAAAATTGGATGCCATTTTTGAGAAAATGGCGTTTGAGTGTTTCTGCAAGTGCGGAATTTTGACCTCATTTTTACAGAAAACTCTTGAGTTTCTGAGAAAGTTTATATGATATTATTTCAATAACATGTACTTATAAATCTAATAGTGTGAAGAAATTGCTTCTAATGATATTATTACTGACGTGAAAGACAAGTAAAAAAATTACATTTTTTAATTTGTGAAAAAACCAAAAAGAGCAATGTGACGTTTATGCCACCTTATAGGTTCGTTTGGTACTATTCCTACCAAAAATTTAAAGAAAAAATTTGGAGTCGTTTTTGAGAAAATCTTATTTTTGTAATTTTTTAAAATTGCAAATAGTTCACGTTTTATAGCACGAAAACTACAAAAATTTTAAGAACGTGTACTTAACCTTAATGTAAGAACTATTTATGGGCAACACATTTTATTTGAAGGAAAAATCTGTGTCTTCAATTTTATAGTTGTAGGAAGATGCCGAAAAAATGCAATTTTTTACAATTGTCGAAAATTCAGAGTTCCGCGAAAATCGGACCTATGCCACCTTTATAAGTGTATTTTACTCTATTCTTATAAGCAATTTGAAGAAAAAATTTGGAGCCGTTTTTGAGAAAATTTTGAAAATGTCTGGGGGGGACTTAATGTAAAGTACCCCTAAATTTTAAAGCATGTTTCTTTAACATTTGAAAGCATCAACTAGAGCCGGATGGACAAAGGTTTCTTTAATTTGGAAAAAATCGTACGTGTGATTTAGGCCCTAGTAGTGTTCACACACGGACGGGCAGAGAGATGGACAGACGGACGTTTTGAAAAAAACAACAACACTTTTTCGGGGTCAGGGGACCCTAAAACGTGTATTTCCGTTGAAATCTCGAAATAGATTGTCCGCAGCATTACATAACTTTCTCTACACTACGTATATTACTCTCGTATATACGTATGTATACGAGAAAGTAAAAAAAGATAATTGTCTGTTTACTCAGCGGGGGAATAGTGCAAGTAGTGAACATAGCCAATGCCATGCGTCAACAGCTGCGCAAAACGCAGGCCGAAGGCTGGGCAGGGACCATGGTGGGAACTGTGGTAGGCGGGGGCGGGGGCGCGAGCCGTTGGGCACGCAGCGACTCTCGTCGGGTGCCTCTGTTCTCCGCCCCAGCGTTTCCCCCTCCGTTTCTTCTTTCTTCACGCCCTCCGTCTCTCCCCTTGCGACCCTCTCGTAGCACACCGGAAGTTGGCAGCCGAGTCTGTCTGTGACTGTACCAGTTCGTGTAGCATGCAAGCTAGCAAGGGTTATTAACTTTCTTTAAACACGGTATTATGGTAGCAGTGATAGAATTATCTGAAGCAAGGGATCTGGAAACGAGGCGTATGCTTAAGATTACGCTATCAATCTTTCTGTAGGCACACCCATGTAACAATGCGTGGAGCGTTCCTTTTTGTAATTTTACTTATTTCTTATGCCGACTTGATGTAAAAGCAAATGCGTTATTTGCATTCTCCCCAATTCTAGCGCTGGCGAGGTGATATTGAAAATGCATATTCACCGCGTAAAATTAGCCATGCTACGCAAACTTATATAGCCACGTGGCGACAATCTTTGCTTCAACTGTGAAGAAAACCTATATATTTTTTGACGACGTCGGCATGATCCGCTGGGTAGAACACGAAATCGACATTTAGAACCTACCATGCGAATTTTTCTTTTAATTTCATTATAGTGTACCAGCTATTTCTAAGGAAGAAACAAGAATAAATAAAAATGTGTAAAATTATGAGTGGAGTTTCTATTGTGTGATAATCTTGAGGCACTATAAGGAGCAGTACACACATTCAGGCGCGAGAATCACTACTTGAAGTCCACTACGTAGATAGCCAAAATGAATTCAGTCGTCTGCAGGAGAAATCTTGCGGCCGGCTGCTCAGATCGGTAGTTTTCCGTGGTTTCTCCGATCAACATAGGCGAATATCGGAGCAATACCCTCACAAACGTGCCACTGACAGCGCGTTCTTTCCTTCCTCTTTTTAGACCTATCTTCACCACTTGCTTACACATACTTAGACTTACAATGCACTACACTACCGTACATGTCGGGAGATCAGACGGTAGCTTAATGTCTCTAACATGTGGGGCTGTGCCCCACTGGTGGGAGACACCAATTGGGTAAACCCAGCAAGCCGACGTGTAGGATGGCGCCGAATATCGCTAACTAGTTGGAGGCCACCGCCACCTGTCGAGGAAAAGAAGCACTACACTTACGGGACAAATTATAGTAGCACTTGACGCGCCCGGAATCACTAATCAACCACTCAATCTACTTCGAGTCAGATCTGGATGGTAGAATTGATATGAAAGTAAATTTCCAACCAACTAATTTTTATGTATGTAATGTTTATTATTTTTTGCGTTTGAATAATTGTTGATACTTTTATTCATCATTCAAATAGTGGAGTAAAAGGGTAGGTTAGCGTTTCTAAACTTCAAGAGCGATCCTCTACCTCCCAAGAAAACGTGCGCAGATTATATTTTTCCCCCGTACGTCACATACCGTTTTTAATATCTTGGGGCGAAAATAAATCAAAACAAACACCCGAGAAACGGTTCAATTCATTATTGTTTTATCGATTATGGCATACAGAAAGGAATTTTCAAATTTGTCAGAAAGTATGTATTTTTTTTGTTGAAAAATATTAAATATTCTCATTAACTTTGTAAATATATCAATGCATTATGATCATCCCCCCAACACCCACACATCGTAAAATGTAAGGTGTTTCACCAATCGTTAAGGTCCCTTTTACAATACTTAGCTGAATTGTGAATACTGGCAGTGACGGACAGAAAACGCACACGTTTTTGTACCACAAAATCATTTCGCCAGATGTACCAGGGTGTTTTCGAAATGTCTATTGAATGGCCTATTTTCACAGCAATGAGGTTACTAATAAAAGTAGATCGCTATTTTCCTTAATAGTGAGAAGATGTAAACGCTTTGACATATTTCATTCCATTTTTACTCTCTCGCCCTTCGTAAGGACAGAAGTACTTTCTGGTCCTTGCTTCCCAAGAAGATTTAGTATTGCAGAAGTGTGCCGATAACGATGAATTTTCGACAGAAAATCTTTTATTGGTGGACACTGGTGACGAAAAATAGGATAATTCTTGTTCTTATATATTGAAAATTACTTCCTCGAACACGTGGGGTAGTCAAATCCATGTTTTGTGAGTTCTGGATGCCGAAAAATCGATTGACAGCAAAAGGTGTGTCTGTCCTTCCGTCCGTCTGTCTGATCAACGCTAGCGCCAAAACCGTAGAGCCGATTTTCTCAAAATTGATGCACATTGATCGATTTGAAATAAATGGATGCCTTCTGAGTTTGAAACATATTTTGATTTTTGGAGGTACATCACAAGAAGCCTCAAAAACATTTTCAAAATTTTCTCAAAATGGCTCCTAATTCTTTCTATTAAACTTTGTCCTCGGCCAGCGTAAGGGAACAATGGCAGGTCTCAGTTTCGTTGAATATTCCTGTTTTTTCGAAAATTAGAAAAATTCAATTTTTCCCGGCATCTTCCTACAACATTAAAGATAAAAATGTTCATCCTTAATGAAATACGTTGTTGGAAGACATCTTGAAATAAAGTCAAATCCATGTTTTCGTAAATATGAGTAGTTTCCACCTAATTTTGCGATCGGACGTGAACATAAAGACCAGCATTGCCGTTGGCTCTCAGTGACTCTGACCAGGAGGGACTACGGTTTTAACCCTCAGGATGACGTTTTTTCAACACTAGATATATGGCTAGGTCGAATTCAGCAGCTGCCTGCAAGAGAATTCTAGTAACCGACTCTCTCTCATGAGAATTGTAGCGACCGGTAGTTTTCCGTGGATTCTCTGATCAAAACCAGGTGAATGCCGGAGCAGTACCCTAACAAACGGGCCATAGTCCATGCGCGATATTTCCATCTCCTTCCTCAGCCTATCCTTTCCCCTTACACACACACACACACACACAAACACATTGAGACGAACTACACTACCAGGCGACCACCCCCACCGAGAAGGAATCTCCGCCATGTTGCGGGATAAAAAATCACTACACGAACGGGACTAACGAGGTGCTTGACGAGTTGACGTGCCTTGTAACATCAATAAATACATCAATCTATCGACAGGAAAACTCGGATTGTAGGGACCTGGTTACGAAAAACCGTGTTTCTATATGTGGTAAATTACTTCCTCTAAAACGTTGGATAGTTGGAATCCACGTTTTGGGCGTCTTTGAAACCGAAAAATCGCAAAACGAGTGTGTCCGTACCGTACGTCTGTGCACAACGCTAGTGACTATACCATTCAGACGATTTTCTCCAAAATTGTTATACGCCGCTCGATCTGAAGGAATCAATGCCCTATGAATTTGAAACCGTTATTTTTGATTTTGGTGGTTCTTGACACTTTCTCAAAAATAGCCCAATATTTTTTAATTAAACTGTGTCTCAGATAACGTAAAGAACGCTTTAAAAGGCATAGGTCTAATATTTGTTGAAATTCTGAATTTTTCCAAATTATAAACGTTCAAAATTTTGTTCGGTGCCTTCCTACAACGACAATATTTAAGAGGGAGATGTTTTCTGAATGAAAATCCGAATATTGTTCAAAGATAGATATGGAAATAAAGATATATACAATTTTTCGAAAATTTGAGTAGTTTTCAAGTACTTTTGCATGAAATATAGGCAATTTGTGAACAATTATTTTGTCAAACACGACTCCAAATTTTTCCTAAATTTTTTTGCCTCATATGTAGCAAAGAACATTAAAAATTGGTGCCCTCCCATTTTCGGCAAACACCCTGTACTTTCGAAAATCGCAGAAAAATAACTTCGAAAAAATAGAATATTGATTATAGAGAATTTTATTAAATAAAATTTGTTAAAAAAATAGATCTTTGAAAAAGGTCGTCTTTGAAAAAACAATTTGTTGGAAAAAATAGTAGTTTTCGTGGAATTTCTGAAATTTATAAAAAATATGAAAAATAATGAGAAATAGCTCCAATTTTATCTTTAATTTTTTTCATAAGAGAGATATAGAGCAAAGGATGTATGGGACAGGAATACTTTTTGTTGTACTGTCTGATTTTTCGAAAAGTTAAATGCAAAAGTTAAATGTAAACTGACAAAGTACGTGATGCAATACTACTAGTTTACATTTAAATAGCGTTTAGATGTCGTTTTAGAATTCTAAATAATCAAACTTGAAGTATTATTTTGCAACTCTAAGAAGAAAATATCTTCATATTAACTATTTGCATAGTAATTACTATATTCAGAATTTTTATACTTCGAAGGGAATGTTGTAAATATGAAATTTTCAAGTTTGGGTTTATATTTGTTGAATAAACACACGATCTAGGACCTCTTTCCTTTCAGCGGCTTACATATCAAACAAAAAATTACAAATATAGAGAGTTGAGGTTTGCTGTGATAGAGCAATAGCAAGTTTCAGAAGTGAAAACTGTACCTATTGTACTGCAGCAGCTGCCGTCATACCGAAAACTCCCGGAGATCGTTGGAGATATTGTTTGTGTGTGGTATACGTGCGAGAAAAAAATTGAGAATAACAACAACACTTACACGCTCAGTCGCTCTAACCCAGGGCGCATCAGAAAGGCGGATCGGAAGCTAAGAGGCCGAGACTGCGACAGGAGCAATAGGTATAAAAGTATAGGAGCGGCGTCCGTTCAAGGTCGCGAAGTGTAGAGGTGAATTTTCGAATGATTCAGTTTCATACGAGATGCCATTGCGAACTTCGTGTGTACATCTTGGAAAAGGAATCTAGCGACTCTCACACGAATAGTCCGATGATATTTAAACGTTAAAGGGATGATCTGCTCGTAGTATTATTTCCTAAAACTGAAGAAAATGAAAGTGTTTTCTTAACGATAAAAAATTATATTCGTGTCAAAATGTTTAATCCACAGAGACATTACACGCATAATCATCAGTGAGGAACGAACAGCAGTTGTCAATAGTTTAACAAGCTCTCCTTATCAGATAGTATTTGGTTATCTTTTGCCTCTGGAGTTAATGAATCGGTGTGATTAGCAAGTTATGAAATACCCTAATCCTATATTATTTTGTATGATTATCTTAAACGTTGAAGAGAATACTGCAAAGGAAGAATCAACGATAGTTATTTATAGAATCGCATTGCATACTGAATGCATCGCTTGCAACTAGTATGCACTTTTCGATAGTTTGTAATATAATTCTTAGAGAAATTGATGGGTAGTGTAAAACTATAATTAGTGTATTTTTTATTATATTTTAACGATTTATTACATTTATACATTTCCCGTTGAAACCTTTTAGTCGTAGATATTCGTTGAAATATCTTCTTTGCTATACTAATTTGTTTAATAATTGTTATCTAATGTCAGTTACACAAGATTAACGATCGAAAACGATCTGAATAGATATTTTAGAATTTGTGTCCGTAGGATTTCAAAGGTTCCGTTTGTGCACGTTACTTTGGCTTCAGCGTGCATTCACGTTTCTCACACCTGCTAATTTCACGTTTAAATTTCTCTTAGCGCTCCCGCTTGGTCTAAACCGCCGGCTGAGAGCCAGGAGCAACGGGCCTTAGCTCCAGGAAAGCGAAAACCTGATGAGCCCTGCAATCAGTTTTGCTACTCTTCAACCAACCACTCTTCGAACAACCTTTAGGAGTTGAGAGCCCATCTGACGGTTACATTTTACATTCCACTATTGGGTCACAGTTATAAGTTCTAACAAGTTCTTAACAAGAGTACGCTTTGTTACAGCACAATAAAGTATCGTCAAATTTCTCATTTTATAATATTCAGAAGCTTATGAATATAGTAAGCATAATATTAAGTATCAAAGCAGAAAATATAAGCTTTTATTGGATACAAACCAAGATCAAAATAATTGCCAGTATTGATGGAATTGGGGAGTATATAACATCTCAGACTCGACGTTCGATTATTTTGGACGCAACTACTAGTACTATGGCCATTAGTAACGTGAGAGTAGTGTGTTATCCCTGGAGGTGACGGTATTCTTCCCCTGGTGGAACGTGAAATCCGACGCTAATCAACACGTTGGTTTCCCCTCCAGATATCGTCCATGTCGGGGCAAGCTCTAAGCTTCCGACTGGTCTCCCAGATAGTATGTACGGGGAGAAGAAGGCACAAGGATGAGGAAGGAAATATCACGAGTGGTCCGTGACTAGTTTGGTGAATGTACTACTCTAGCATTCATTTAGTGTTGATCGGAGAAATCACCGAAAAATGGTCAATCAGAACACCCGTACACTAGAATTTTCCAGGCAGTAGTTGAATACGATTGATTGATTATTTCATGTTTTCGGGTGCATCAACTGATAAGGTCATTAGTCCCGTGCGTGTAGCGCATATTTTTCCTCGGGAGGTGGCAATGATCTTCTCTCATTGGATGGTGAGATCCGGCGCTGACCTACCCGTCGGTGGGGTATTCCCCAAGCAGGTGTCCCCCACCAGCGGGTCACTGCCCCGACGTGGACAAGCTCCAAGCTTCCGACTGGTCTCCCAATTTGTGGAAATATAATGCATGTAAGTGTCAGTGTGTCACTAGGGCAGGGATAGGACAAGGAAGAAGAAAGAAAGATGGCGCGCGGTCCATTACCCGTTTGTTACGGTACTGCGCCGGCATTCGCCTGGCGTTAATCGGAGTAACCACGGAAAATATCAACCAAAGCAGCCGGCAGCTAGAATTCTCCTCCATACAGCGACTGAATATCCGAACTTGCTGCGTAGCAACCTAGGTAGTGTCGGAAATCCTGCCACCGTCGGCACCGAACCCTAGTGCCTCCCGGTAAGACGCACTGCGGTGATGTGCGTTGCTGCCATGAGCCACCGAAACCGGGAGTTGAATTCGATTTAGCTATGTAGCTAGTGTCGAAATTCCGCTATCGGCGGGGCTGTGGCCGTACGATCTCCCGGTCATCGACGCAACAGAGGCTGTGTTAATGCTGATTGTGAGCCATTCCAGCCGGTGCGACAGCTATGTATGTATCGAACTTGAGCGTGACAAAGCTCTTTCAATGTTCAATCGAAGTTCAAGTTAAGGGCGTCTTTCCTGATAAGCAAATGGCTCGAGTCTATCTGCGGAACTGATTATGTGTGCTGAATTTCTCTCTTTCTAAAACTGTCGCTACTTGAAGTTGCACTAATCTCTGGTGTCTTATTCTCAAGAACTTCGTGGTTGTGTTATTGTGTGAGAAATTATTCACCGTATTGAATCTAGAAATTCCGTCGCACCGGATGCCCCTCGATTAATTAAAACAAAATTCAGCACATCCAAAGTCAGCATCAAGGGATCCTGAGTTCGATTTGCGGATCGGTCAGACTGCGTGAGTTTTATGACTCGAGTCTCTTTCCCTCGATGCGAATGTCGTTCTGGAAATTACACTCCTGCCATAAATTGCCTTCACAAGTGCTTGCCGTCGCGTGACCGTTACTTTCCTTTTCTGTTTTTCAATGGCGTTTTCTTGTATACGTTCGTCAAAGACAACTTGAAAACTATATGGTGTGGAGCGGTCTATTTAGAATTTATTTCTTCTGCCGAAAATGTTTCTTTTGTAATATTTTTTGGACACGAAAAATAAATACTTTTCAAAACATATTTGTTTATATTTGAAACATTTTATGTGTCATTTGTGGAATGATCGCACATACTGTGCTCCCAACGCCAGCGGTTTGTCCGTAAGTGCCTCCGTGCTGCAGCACGCTAGGCATTCTCTTTCATAAATAAAAGAATTATGTTGCAAAATATAGGATTTCTGCTTAATTCACCTACCTATATTTCATTGTTTAATTCAACACCTAAAACGCTATGCTGGTAAAGTGCCCAATAATTATATATCTATCTGCAAGCAACTATATATCTTATAAGATATTTTCAAAATTAATAATTTGAAGAGAATGAATGCAGCTGAAAGGAAGAATGCTGCTCAGAACATAAGGATCTTATGAGTATGCTCAAAAGATCATCTCCAGAATGTCATCACTACGTATACCATGAGCTTCAGTCTCTGATTCCAAATGATGAAAATGAAGTTGAGGAAGAGTCTGATTGAACGAAATTTGTTATCTAATTATATTTTTTTCAATATTTTTATATGGAACACAGATGATCATGATTTCCCAGGACTTTAGGACTGTCTGACACTTCCACAGTGCTTTAATCATATTTTATTAGTTATAAATACATTTTGCAACTGTTGAAAGATGCAGGTACTATGTATATGTGCAAATAGTAGCAAATAAAGCTGAATTTTTGATGTTTCAAATTCATGGAAATCAAACAACTTTTCCTCAAGTAGCTAAGAAACTAAAGAAGTTGCTATGATTTTTTGATTATTTTTTACGTGCATAATAAATTAAAATGTAATAAACTTTACACTAACGTGCTCAAATTCTTTCGCTTTCGAGAAACGCTAAACTCTAAATGTCTCGGTTAAGTGTTCGTGTGGCACAGCTCATTCTTTCTTTCTACACCGCAATTACTCTGACTGATTTGTATACAATTTTAGTGTATAATTTTATAGAGTTTCTAAAATTACTTTAAAAATTACTTTAATAACTTTAATATATGATTGGGAAGGGGATGGAAATTTTGTTCGCCACGGGCGCTGGGAAAACTGTGCCACCGCTAACAGCACACAGCTGTTTTTCAGCACCAGCCGCCTTTGCATTCCAGGAATATCATTTATTTTATTACTTAGTAATCTTATTTTTGATTGCATGACTTCTTCAGATTGCTACACCCCCACAAGCAGTTCTCTGGACAGCAGGTCTCCATGAAAGCTAAGACGGGAATCTACTTCAGTATCAATGGGGAGATGCGGGCTGTTTAATCATTTTTTTAATTTCTGGTTAGTAATGAAAAAAAAAATAATAAAAGTTGAAGATGATGAACGGATCTCTATTCGAAATTATAAACCCCTTCATGCGAACTCGAAATGTTTTCTTCTTTGATAAGAATTATAGTATCGACTACACAGCTGTTGTGTTTTTATTGCATATTTTGGACTCTTGGAATATTCTGCTATCCAACTACTGAGTTTTCTGCTGTTTTATTCATTTTGAGCTGGGAACGTTTGTATGACAATTTACACGTTTGAATTAACGTATACGTGAAGTACTTGCGAAACCTAAGAAACAGAGTTCGAATTCCAGTGTGGAAAAAAATGGGTTGGAGGCACTTCCGCGAGTTCAAGTACTATTATGATATAATACAATCGTTGCAAATAATGTGAGAAATTTCGTTATCATCTAGCCATATTAATTTGAAATTGTATACGGGTCATGTGTCAAAACCATAAACTATTTTAATTTCATTTGTATCGAATATGTTCTGTATGTTTTTTCTTTTGCGAGTTCAGATTTAACACAAAATTTTTATTAGATTATTAATGGCAATTACATACACACACATGTTTGTGTATGTAATGTGATTAATTACGCGCGCGCGCGCGCGTGTGTGTGTGAGAGAGAGTTTTGTAATTCAGTCGCCTGTGACTGAAAGTAAAACTTTAAATTGCACCTTTATGGTGACTTTTCTCTTGTTGCCAAATATCACAAAGGTACACGAGTTCGATCCGCGAGAACATTCCGATCTTTGTAAATCATGGTTCTACAAGTAAAAATAGCTTTATACTGGAGCCCAACGTCGAACAACCAGAGACCGGGAGCGGTAGCTCAGTGCATCAACTGATGTCACTGAAGCGCCTCTGACCGGGAGGTCCTAGCTTCGAGTCCTGACGGCGGCAGGATTTTCGACACTACCTTTGCAGCTAGGTCGAATTCAGTCGCTGTTTTCCGTGGTTTCTCCGATCAACACCAGACGAATGCCGGAGCAGTAGCCTAACAAACGCGCCACGGACCGCGCGCGATCTTTCCTTCATCTTCTTTGTCCTATCCTCTCCACTTACACACTTACACTAACATGCACTACACTACCACATATTCCGAGAGACCGGTCGAGAGCTTGGAGTCCTGGCTGGGGCGGTGCCCCGCTGATGGGAGAGTCGTGAATAGGGGGAAACCCCACTAGCCGACGGTAGGTCGGTTAGTGGTCGCCATCCAGCGGGGGAAGATCACTGCCATATCCCGAAAAAAAGGAAACAAGCATGCACTACACTTACGGGACTAATGAGCAGAGCCGTGGACGTGCCTGGGAACACGAAATAATCAATCAATCAATCGAACGAGCAGACCCTGAATTGTGCATTACATGTTGGCGCGATCATCTGTGAGATAATATTACTGAGCTATTAAAAGAATTAGACCCATGCAATTAAATCGTGAAGATGAGTCAATTTTACTTTACATATTTCGACTATCTGCACGTTTCTGACTAGCGTACTATGAACTGAGGTACCCAGGAGGACTAAAACTCCAAAAATGTAAAAGGTTCAAAAACGTTGGTCATTTGATAGCTTACGGCCTAAGAAATACAAATGGGTGCCTACGGGGGTTGGGAAGAGCCTAATACACACAGTTGCCAAAATACGCCCGATAGAAACTTGCAGCGAAGGGTAACGTGTGTTGCGGGCTGCTTGTGCGCCTATTGATTTTAAACCTTTTTATTCGGAGGAGTAATAAGGAGATAAATTAATGAATTTGCCACAGAAACTCCCAACGAACTCGTTCCTTGTGTCCTTAATAATGTGCACTGAATAATATTATTGAGCCCAAAACCGTATTCATCTCCCAACTCTTTTTACTTCGTTATTTTATAACAAAATAAATTGTAAATCAAACGAGAAAATATATCGTTAGAAATTAAAATACGGAAATTATTAACTAGATATTAAACCATGCTAATAAAATTCGGTCAAAAAGCGACCGGAAGTGGCATGTTTATGCTCTAACCTCAAATAGGAATTTTTGGAATAATGTTCCTTAAGCGCACTTTATTCAGAAATTTAAAAAATGTTAACATTATTAATTTGGAGGGTATATACAAAATCTTTGTACTGAAAAACGGCACTTCAAATCTGCGATTGTGTATCTCATCTCAGCCTATTTCTCGAATATTTCATTAGAATGTAGAATGTTTGAGTAGAAAACATCGTAAAGAAGAATGCTCAATCATAGCGTCGTCTTGACTGGTATTTCTTTTGTCTCAAAAGAAATGTAGCATGAAATTCTTTGTTCCTTCTGTTAACAAACTTTGTTACTGTCGACGTGTTTTCGAATAGAGTTTAAAAGGGTATAATGGTCGTATTGTTGAAAGCACATTATTTATCACTCTAGAGATATTGCATACAATATGCTCTCGTGAATTGAAAATTATAATTCACAAAAATGAGTTAAAAGGATGCTTTGCAAAACGCTATTCAGTGTCAGGTGTTCAACAGAATAGTTAACACTAGTTTTCTGAAAGTTAAGTACAATATCTGAGCAATGTGAGAAAGTTGTTGAAAGAAGATATTCTGCGTTTGTTCAGTAAATGTAAGGAACAAGGATACACATTTTAATTAGTTTCGAAAAAAATGGCAGTCAAATTTTGTGACCACTGACGATTTTACAGTTGTATGTGTCATTATAATTGTTAATCACAAAGCTTTTAAAGGACGGTGTAATATTTTCGCTAATATTGGGTTGTATTGAGCCGGGATGATGTTTCCGTAATGAAAGTAAAGTTATGTGTAGAAGTTGAAAAATACGTCTCACTTCAATCATAGTCACAATTGGTGGCCCAGAAGTGTTTTATTAGCTTCTCGTTGTTTACTATTGAGATGATAAAAGTCACAGGATACCTCCTAATATTGTATCGGGCCTTATTTTATCCGGCGAAATGCAGCAACACGACGTGGGATGGACTTAAGTCGTTGAAAGTACCCTGCAGAAATATTGAGCCATGCTCCCTCTATAGCTGTCCATATTTGCGAAAATGTTGCCGGTGAAGGATTTCGTGCACGAACTGATCTCTCGGTTATTGCTTATAATTCTTCGATGGGTTTCATTTTTGACGATCTAGGTAGCCAAATCATTAGTTCGAATTGTCCAAAATGTTCTTCAAACCAATCGCGAACAATTATAGCCCGATAACGTGATGCATTGCCATCCATTAAAATTCCATCGTTGTTTGGGAACACGAAGTCCATGGCAGCAAATGGTCTCCAAGTAGCTGAACATCTATAAATATGACACCTTTTTAGTCAATTGATCGGTTTAGTTGGACCAGGGGATCCAGTCCATTCCATGTAAAACAGCCCACACCGTTATGGAGCCAGGACTAGCTTGCAATGTTTCTTGTTGACAACATGGGTCCATGGCTTCATGGGGTCTGCCCCACCTTCAAACTATACCATCAGCTATCATCTGAAATCGGGACTCATCTGACCAAGCCACGGTTTCTCAGTCGTCTAGGGTCCAATCGATATATTCAAGGGTTCAGAAGAGGCGCTGTTAGCAAATGCACTTGAGTCAGACTTCTGCTGCCATGGCCCATTAAAGCCAAATTTTGCCGCACTCTCCTAACGAATACGTTCGTGGTACGTCCCACTTTGAATTCTACTGTAATATCAAGCAGTGTTGCTTGTCTGTTAGCAGTGACAACTTTATGCAAACGCCACTGCTCTCAGTCATAAAGTGAAGGTCGCCGGCCACTGCGTTGTACGTTGTTCAGGTGACGCCTGAAAATAGACATTCTCGGCACACCCTTGACACTGAGGATCTTGGAATGTTGAATTCCCCAACGATTTCCGGAATGGAATGTCACATGCGTCTAGCTCCAACTACCATTCCGCGTTTAAAATCTGTTAATTCCCGTTGTGAGGGCACAATCACGTCAGAAACCTTTTTTCTTGAATAACTTAAATACAAATGAAAGCTTTGCCAATGCACTGTCATTTTTATATCATATGTACGAGATACTGCATTTTCCTGGGCCTTTTCCTGCTTCAGGGGATGCCAATTTCGGCTTTCGGCGCCGGGTACCCACTATGTCCCTCATGGGGGCACTTATTAACCTTTTACACTAGGCATACATGCGGGCTCCTCGGTCTGCGGACAGCAAACTCACAAGGTCTTCCGCGACAACAAACATGCATGAAAGACAAGGGCCAAACCAACCATGCGCACAACGGGACCCTTCAGCCCGAGGCGCTGAGTCGGCACACTCTCTAGCCACCTCGCCCATCCAGGTCGTTAAGCACGCTGCCATCTGTATATTTGCATATTGCTATCCCATGACTTATGTCATTTCAGTGTATACTAACTGTAACATGAAAATGATATTTTCTCTAAGAAAACCTTATTGTAATTTTTAAAATATGTAGTTTTTCCTTTAGAACATTTGAATACCTGAGATTTTCCATGAAGCACGCCCCTATTTAGAGTGCTTATTGCTTTGAGCATAACAAGTATTGGCGCTTCCTGCTTTCGTAATTCAACGAAATCTTCAAAATATTTTTAGCTAATTAAAACATAATTTGGATTAAATAATTTCAAAATTATTTATGTTGTTAAACAACAAACGTATTACATTATATCATTTTACTCTGCTTTGCTTCAAATATGTTGTCTATATGATCGTGATTGATTGGACTGATTTCATTTCCGGATTGCATTGATTTTCCGCGCATTTTACAACTACTGTAAGTATGAAAAATCGTATTTTCACAAAAGAGATTAAAAGCAGTGATGTACACGACCGTGCTTGCTAAGCAATCTGTATGTGAGCATCATAAACAGGTTAATGGAGGTAAATTCATATTTTAAATTATTATTTGACGCGTTTCTTGGATGTGGTTTCGAAAAGCTTATTTTAGAGAATAATTTACGTATGTTTAGTCAGACACTGAAATTATGTTCTCAGCGTTCTTTTAGGCCTGATACACGAGCGTTGTATTGATGCGCGTTATGCAACGCGCGTCAATGCAACGCTCATATGACGCAGGCCTTACAAGTGTATCTTCCCGTAATTCAGAATTCTTATTAACTTACTGTTCACTGTTTATTTTATTATAACTTTATCAGTGTCCGTTGGACATATATCGATGTTTCTTCAATGATTTCAGGAAAGGATGTTGCAGATCTTTGAGTGCCAGTCGGGGGTGCAGCGTTCTGCCCTCTCCCACACAATCAAGGCGTGGAAGAATGAGAGGGGACTGAGCAGAACGGTGAGCAAAAGTAAATAGCACAAGCCAGGCGCTGTGAGCTCCAGTGTATTAGAGCAGGGCTGCTCAAATGCGAGATTTCTGGCCTAAAGTCTCGAATGCCACTCCCCTGTTCACTAGACTAGACCCAACCGTTCCAACTCGGAATTCCCTTCCTGCTTTACTCTTCCGTTCCCCACTTTCAGCAATGCAAGCAGCGTTGCCCATCCCCTCCTCTCCCAAGCCGATGAGCCGACTCGATAAACAGCGAGCCACCCCGAGTGTCCGCTGAGAAGCGGCGGCGCGGGGCACGCCGATTGGGCCGCCCACTTGAGCACCCCTGCGCCAGAGCAAGTTGGTTGTCGACGACTGTCGGTCGAGATGGAGTGGGGGCGACGCGGGGCGGGGGCGGGAGCTTGGCGAGGTCAACGAAAGAGGCGACAGAGCGCGCGCCGCACGCGCGGCCGGCGCGGCGCCACCTGGGCGCCAGCGCGCCACCTGCGTCGCTGCCCACGCGACCACGCAGCCCGTCCGAGGTCGACAGGGGCACTGGGCAGCGCGGAGGTGGCGGAGAAAGAGGGGGAAGGGGGAGAATGCGGCTGGCGGGACGCGGAGAACTCATCGATAAGGTGTTGATTGGCAGTGCGCGTGGTTGGAGGTGTGTAGGAGAAAAGTCTGATGAGCTGCGGAGTGAAGTAAGGATGGGGTACTGTGATGACAAACGAAGACAAGGCGAAAAGAGTGAAGGCCGGAAAAGGTTCGGGAGTGTGGGTGCAAACTCTACCGAGACATGATGTAAAATTGGTAGGGGCGCCGAGGGCAAGAGCTCGTTCGCTGTTCGAGGATGTACACGGATACATTAAGATTGTGACGATCACACTAGAAATGGGAGAGTCGACGACAGTAGACTTACGACAAGAAGGGTGCATGATAAGTTTTTGGTAGCATTTGGGGCAAACGGATAGGATAGTGAAGAGGCCATGGGCGAGAGAATGAGAGAAGGGAATAATGTTAGCGAAGTGGAGGAAACGCGGAGTCTTCGCGCGAAGCGTTACCGTTGAAGCCATTGTGATTGCAAGAACAGTAGTGATAGTGTCAACATACCACACCCACTTCCACTCTCAGGTGGATTGAAACAAAAGGTTATCAAGATGACCTTTACCTTTTCTTTTCCCTAGTTAATAGCGCTGCCCCTTATAAAGCATACGAGTAGAGCTACGTTTTCAGAAACTTTGTGCTCGTGAGTTGAACTTTTAAAGCCTCAATTAATGACACTGGACGATATATGCTAGAATCAAGATACTTTTTGCAAGTTTGCGTTTGTAGATTCTGTTGAAGAAATACAGATTCCAAACGCTCCAGAAAAAGGTAGAATTTAATTAATATTTATTTACAAGTGGTGTTTTTACCTAAATATTATATGATTATTTACTAAATATAGGAGAGGCAATAGTACAAATTGAGATTTGTAAGAGTAAAAAATGCGATTTTCATTTAGCCTCGAAGAGCAAACTTTGAAGAGATATGTTACAAACGTATGAATTGTGATTATTAGAGAAAAGCTGTTGAGGGACTTCCCACCGGAGCCACAGGAGCATGAAATGAGTTCCAACTCATGTTGTTCTATTGAGAAACTAATGGTGTCACGACAGCACATACTTTTTGCATATTATTTCTAACTTCAATATTATATATCATTATATATTATATAATATTATATATTATTATATATTTATATATATTTACAATTTTATATATCAATTTTTAAAAATCCACACTTCAACGAAAATGAGAAATGCGCCATTTCTTCAAGCGTCCCTTATTGTATTCTTGAAAAAAAAATCATGGAGAAGAAGAAAAATTAGGAGTGGTTTTTGAGATTTTTTAAAAAGGATTTGCATTATGTTCAAATAAAAATTTTGCGAAAAATACTGGCTTTCCCAAAAAATTGTACATTACTTTTTTAAAGATCGAAGTTTTTAGAACAGATTTAAAGACAAATCTCTGTATTAAAATTTGTAGTTTTAGGATCGCGTTTTTTAAATTTTCGAAAATGCAAAGTTCGCTGAAAATGGGTTAGCGCCAGTTGTTTTACCGTTCTTTGATACATACGAGGAGTCTATGTAAGGACAAAATTTGGAGCATTTTTGAGACAATAATTGTTTAAAAATTGTCTAACCGCCACTCAAAATTACGCGAAAACTACTAATATTTTGTAAAAATTGTACGTGACGTTATTTCAAGATCTATAATTCAAAAACGAATTTTATGAAAGAAAAATTCTCTAATTTAAAATATTATAGGAAAACGTCATTTTTGTCTTAACCTCCATTGGGACACTATTGTAACTAGGGGCGGGTTTTGATGACTTTTAGAAAACATCGCCAAAAATTATCAATAAAATGCTCTTAAATTGTTTTAAAAGTGCCCTAGAAGTAAAGAAATATTACGTAAAAATATGATCAAGGCCAGTTTGGATGAACAACTCAAGCTGTTGGAGACATTACTGAAGTATTCGAGGCTTCATCTATTCGTTCAAGTGAACTCAACGTTCAAACTTTTGGTTTGGACTGTTGTTTATCAGGAAATCTGTCTTTAGTTATCCCGAAATCGGTTAAACCGACAATGGCGCTGATAGACGTCACAGGAACCGTAGATTACATACAACGGCTGATATTACAATTAACTGAACAAGGAAATCGAATGTGCTATTCAGGAATTCTGCGGAGAACATTTGTTGCATCTCATAAATATTATTTGAAGCAAAAACCATTAAAATGATTTTAGAATCGATGAATCAGCGATGGTAAAAGGATGATGAAATGGATGATGGAAAAAGATGACTTATTAGTCGAAATCTCCGAAAAATGAAAAAGATAATGACATAAAAATGTGTCAATTCCTCTTGTCATAAACATGAAATGAATTTTTATACTAAACGGCATTGTTCTATAGTGAAAAGAAAAATAATGAAATTTCATTAAAATCGGCCCCCTACTTAAAACAGTTGAATACAGCCACAGTTTCGGAAACTAAAAATTAGAGATAATTAGAAATATTTTTTTAGTAGCTTTAATGATTTCTGGATCAGTATCCTGATAATTTACCAGTTTACGTATGAATAGAAAATCACTATGGTGCCTGCATTCTCAACTCCAGCAATTCTCAATTATCATTTCGCTGTTGATTCTGAGCACGAAGTTGGTGCTCAAGAAATCCAAGAATGGGAGAACGAACATCAGGATCTTCGCCTAATTCGTCTAAAACATACGAAAGTATGGCGTCATACCTTGCTACTCTGGTGTTTTCGCGCCAAACATCAAATAACGTCCCCCGAGAAATTGTGCTCCGCTGAAAAAAGAAACTCTTTGGTGGCCAGATGTTCGCCGCTTATCTTTCATGATTTCGATAGCTAAAAGAACGAGGTTTAATGTCTATACAGTCATAAACGTCAATCACGCTAAATTCTGTTTTAAAAGCTTTGATAGATTTGTAAAATGGCGTGAAAATGAAATTAAAATTACTTTTTTTACTATATATTTTTGCGAATTTATTACAACTTAAGGTCGCTTATCGTATCCTAGCTTGTATTTGTTACGATCTTTCGAGTCGTTTTCTTGCAGGTTTCTTCCTTCCATCGCTTTAGCTACTGCATTCTTCCAGTGTGTCCTCGGTCTCCCTCTTCTTCTTCTTCTTCTTCTTCTTCTTCTTCTTCTTCTTCTCCTCCTTCTTCTTCTGCTTTCAGCAGGGGTCCATTCCAGAATCTTTTTTGGCCACCTTCCTTCATCCATTCGACGCACGTGCCCATACCATCCCAGACATTTTGCTGATACAATGTCTAAAATTGTGGTTCCTATGTTTAGTTTTGCTAACACATCTTCATTCCTTATTCTGTCCTGAATCGTGAGCTGACAACGCCGCCAATAACTCATTTCGGCCGCTCTTAATTAAAACAAAATTAATTTAAAAAAATTGAATTACTTACTTTTTTAAAACACCAACAAGCACTCAAGAACACTTTTTTCTTATCTTGAGGCACTACTACAAAGAAAAAAATCGTAAACACGCGATTCAGAAGAAAATCAATACTCCTGTTTTATACTATGGACCTTTTAAAATCAAACAAATACCCCCAGATAACCCCTCTGTGTACATTGGACAATTGACTTTTTCCCAGCTAAATGGCCAAAAGTACACGCTGTGCTGTGGCAGGATCGCTAGCTTCTCATCTAGGTCGAATTCAGGCGCTGACTGAAGGACAGTTCTACCGCACGCCTGCTCTGATTGGTAGTTTTTCCGTTGTTTCTCAGATCAATACCAGGCGAATGCCGGAGCAGTGACCTAACAAACGGGCCACAGACCGCGCGTGATCTTTCCTTCCTCTTTCATGTCTTTCCTCACCCCCTACTTCCACATAATTGTACTCAAATGCACTACACTATCACACATGTCAAGAACTTAGAGCGTGTTCTGGTTGGGGCGGTGCCACGCTGTGGGAGGTACCTGGTTGAGGAAAATCCTCGCAAGCTGACGTAGGTCGGCGCCGGATCTCGTTAGCAAGATCACCGCAACCTCCCGCAGGAAAAGCATGCACTACACTTACGGTACCTTACCTTAGCCATTGACACGCTCGGAATCACTAATAAATCACTTCTTTCATACCCCTCCAAATGTAACGTGCCCCAGACGCCTATGGCCGTAGGGAACGGTGCGATAGACTCAGTGTGGTGCCCTGCGCAGTGTGGCGTCGGATCGCATGCCTTCCTTGCAGGATTTTCTGTCCGGCGAAGCGCGGCCCGCCCTGAGAGATGCAACTAATGCAGCTGAGTTCTTGCCCAGTCTAGTGTATGTTTTTCACCGGGAAGTTGCAGTGATCTTCTCCCGCTGGATGGCGAGATCCGATGCCGACCAACCGTCGGCAAGCGGGTTTTCCCTCAACCAGGTATCTCCTACCAGCAGGGCACCGCCCCAGCCGGGACAAGCTCTAAGCTCCTTACCTGTCTCCCGGCATGTGTGGTAGTGTAATGCATGTTAGTGTAAGCGTGTGTAAGGGGTGAGAATAGGACAAGGAAGAGGAAGGAAAGATTGCGTGCGGTCCGTGCCCCGTTTGTTAGGGCACTTCTCCGGCATTCGCCTGGCGTTAATAGGAGAAACCACGGAAAACTACTGAACAGAGCTGCCGACTTCTAGAATTCTCTCCCAGACAGCGACTTAATTCGACTTAGCTGTGAAGCTAGTATCGAAACTCCTGCCAATGTCGGATCTCGAACTCTTGAACCTCCCGATCAGAGGCACTTCCGTAACATCAATTGATGCCCTGAGTGACCTAAGCCGGTGAATAAATAGAAATTCTTGTCTCTATACAAGAGTTTGATTTTGTGTCATCTATCATTTTCTTCATGGAATGAGTAGGAATTCCGTTCCCTTAGCTTGAGTTTGGTTTTGTAATATTAATCACGACCTTTAATACTAATTCAAATGCAAGTGGTAAGGAGTCTTTTGGAAAATAGTTAAGGCTTGTTTTTTAGTTATACCCCGCCCTAGATTACTTCCATTGCTTTTACCAATTACGCACTTTGAAGAAGTGAAGAATACTTAAGAATTATCTCAAGAAGCATCAAGACACGATGAGCGTGAACGCTTGCCATCAACTTGTTTAACGAATCTTCATCGAAGAAGGGTGGTTGATTTTACGGACGTGTCTTGCATTTTTCTATTATTATCAGTGCGCGTAGAAGCTTCACAGAAATTATCCACTTTCATATCCCGAAGTTTTATATTCCTTCCTTCCTTAACTCTCAGCGGAAAAGTCAACAAATGATTTCTCACGAATCACTAATTTTATTTTCTGATATTTTATATATTTCTTATATATTATATTCGTAGTGTAAGGAAATCTATATAATGTTGCTAATTATAACTGTTGAGATTTGAACGGAAATACACTTTCTGGAGTCCCTGCCACCGAACTAGTGTTGTTTCAAAAACACTACTCTGTCTGTCCGCCTGTCCATCCGTCTGTGTGTGAACGGCTGTAGGGGATAAATCATACTCAGGATTTACCCGAAAAATTATTACATTTTGATTCATTTGGTCGAACTCAAAACTCTGCGACTTTGAAACGGATCTTTTAATTTTGCGAATTCTTTATATTAAGACCCTATAGCATTTTGAAAATGTTTTGAAAAATGTCTTCCTCGAACAGAGAAATGTGTACTTATAAATATGGAATAGGTTAAATTTTATTAAATTTCGAGAATTGTAAAAGTTCAACTTTTTTTCCAACCTCTCCTTCACCATTGTTAAAGCTAAAATTAATTTTTTAATGCAATCAATTGTACAGTATTCATTAAGTATAATATGTCAGGTACATCTTTTTAGGAATATTGGTAATTTTTTGTAATTTAATATAAATTCGTGACCTTTATCAACAAGTACCTAAAGAATATTTTGTCAAAAAGTCTCCATTTTTTCTTTAAGGGTTTGGCAAGGATAGAGCGTACTACACCGAATTATATGACAAAGTGTTATCACCAAAACTTTTAAATATCCTAAATGAATATTTTCGAATCTCCTGCCCTTTGTTGAAGAGAGTTTTTCAAGAGATGGCTGAAGTATTAGAGGAAGTTGCAATGTAATATTTCCTAACCCCTACAAAACCTTTACAAATAATGTGAGAAAGTATGTTTTGAAACAGCATCACTGGTTTGTAATATTTACGTACTCAATAATATTAATGAAAATTAAACTTTTAGCATATTATTAAGCTTTTTTCCCTGAAACATATAGACTTAGTGTGCAAGCTCAGGGTGGACCTTTAACTTTTATTACTGTACACTGTACGCTTTATTAAGCACACATGCTATATACTTGCAAAGTATTAAAGAAAAGGTTTGGCGCTGATAAATTTTTAAAAAAGAAAATGAGCTGTAATGTTGTTAATTTCTTGTGTATGTAATATACAGAAGTTTATGTAATGCTGCAAAATGTCTGGTTTCAGCTGTATTATAGTATAAAGTATCCTCAACAAATAATGTGAGAAAATATGTACTTTTGTTGCACGACTAGTTCTGTATTTGTTAACAAAACACATCGTTGTTCTGTGAACAACAATGTTCTGTGACCCACACCCCTATTTGGGGGACTTAAATTGTGTTTTGTGACTTATAGTATTAAATTTGTAGTAACAGTTTATCTGAACTGATGTTATTTAGAAGAGTTGATTCATGAACGTTTGTTGGCAATTGTTCTTTCATTTAGCATTAGACAAAGAAATATACTTTCCTTAATAAACTCAAAGGTCTTCCGAAAATGTTTTTGCGTAGATGAATTCTGTAATATCGAACGATCTCAAGGAGTCGTGTAATTATTGTGCAATGGTTTAATGCAATCAGTATTGGTAATGACGGAATACGTTATTACAATTAACTTTTGTGAATGGTAAAGTACTCGATACACAGTAAATGCCGCAGTGTTTGTGATTTCGCGGTAAATTAAGTAACTTACTTTGTATTCATTGGTGACATATCATTTCATCCAAATTGTTTTCATCTTAAAATCTCATATAATTATGTATTTACTATACGAAACACTGAATTTTTGTTTTCATTTTATACATGTAGAACTTTTTTCTTGACATATTTCCTTGATTAATGTATTAAGTGATGAATATTGTAATAAAGTGAACCAATATTTGATTTGGTGTCACCTACACCGTTAACTTGAAGGACTTCGTTAGATATTTAATTGTCTTAGGTATATTTTCAAGAATAGCATAACATAACATTTATATAGTTTTTGTTTTGTGTTACTAATCTACGGAAGAGTGACGTAGAACCATGCAGGATCTATTGTGAATCACGAAAGTCAGTTATGAAACTGAACTTGTAGCTTTTGATGAAAGCTAGGAAAAGGGCTTGAAAAATCGTCCCTCCAGAATGATGCAAAATTAGTTGTTTTTATTTCATTTTGTACCTTTTTATTTATATGCAAAATGACTGTAGAATGAAGACATTGTAAAAAATACTTTTACCCATTTACCAATTTTCTTACAAAAAGATATCACCATTCCTCAGGGATTACAGGTAGCCTATTGAAATAAGACAAAATATTGTTTTTTTCTTTTGCTAAACACAACCAGCACAAACAAATGCTCAATACGTACACGTCACATCCACAAAACATACAGTTACATCACATTAATTATTTAATTAATATCATTAATTAGATAATTGTATCACAATTGTATAGAGTGTTGAGACAGTTTTCTTTCTTGACGCCCATCAGATCAAATGACAGTTTTTCATTTCATCTCGCAATTAACTAAAAGAGAGACTAAACATATCCTCTGCTTTATAACAGTTTCCTTACATTTTTGCACTCTTTTTCATTCACTGTCACAGTGTTGAAACATTTAATCCTTTAAGTATTTACGTAACTAAATTGCATGCGTTTACACTCACCTAAAGAAACCCATCACCAAAGTCACTCAACTAGAGATCGCATTGAATTAACATTTGAATTTCTTCTGCCAAGATGTAATGGTACACACAATCCTTCAGCAGCAGAATGGGGTATGCCCCATGACCAATGCGGCATATTTCCCCGCTAGAGGTCGCGTTTAATGAACACAAATTTCGTAGTGAAAGCCGCTTCACAATTTTTAACTGCTGAAAAATTGAACACTTGTTAAATAATGAGCAACTGTTTGTCTAATAACTTAGAGATACGCCATGGCATCAGATTGGACTTCGGCCAGTTTTCCCTCTTTCAAGATCTTAAAATAAGTCCACTTATAAATGTATAAAAAGATATCACGACGTAAAACGTTTTTGAACACTAACGGATGGTCGTCGTTTAAGATATATTTCCTTGGGAGACACTTCTTCAAACTACAAATTAAAATACATAGTCTTTGGGTTTTTTACAATGGCAATCACTGGAGTGCAGAATTTATGTTACAAGGAACTACTCGATTGTACAAACACACAACTGACTTTCTTTCTTAAAGCGTTATCTCATCTGGCCTTACAGTATTTATGAAAAAAAGTGACAGATATAGATATAGAATTCTCTTAATATTATACCTTACAATGCGACATTATTTATAACTCGATATTTTCATTGAGTGAACAAGTGGCTACTCAGTGTCTTTTCCTTCAAGCAGTCAATATTTGGTATAAGATGGATGCAGTTGTATTAGTAGTTTCTCGGTTTGCTCATTGTGTAACCCAAAATACTATGGTACATCATAAAATAGAGATAATTTTCAGATAATGTTAAAAGTGATTTAGATCCACTCCTTTTCACACTCATGCACGAGTAACAAAGATCTTGAACAGTTTTGTAACTGCTAAAATAATATCACAATTTTGGCGTATACGCCTCCTTTATTTGAGTTACTACTGATTAAATATGTTTTTGTCTTACGACATAAAATACAATTGAAACCAATGTCCATTTACGTTATTGAATTTAAAATTGCTTTTGAATGCATCAATAAATGCTAGATGATGCGGGTCCGCCCCACGAATAAACAGAATTTATATATATTTAGAACTGGGACGTAAAATAATATTGTTTCTGCTGGTACTCTGTTTTTCAACCACGTTAATCAAGAAATTTATATATGTTGGCTTTTAGCTCCGGAGACAATTCTTAATAATTAGATATTTTTGTGGACTAGGTTTTCATGGAGGGAATAAGAATTGAGGAGGAACTTTTCATCACACCGTTTACATTGAAACACTTTGGGTGCGTGTGAACATCTTTCGGCTTGTTTCTGGAATCACTCGGCTTCTAGTCTAATATCTGCTTGGCATTTCAGAAATAGAAACAAGATTTCTCGAAACAAATGGCGCAATCACTTGCAGCGAATAATTGTTACTCCAAATTAAATACAAAACTTCTCTTACAACCAAAATCATAAACTTTAGGAAACATTTAGTGCTGTACTACTAGAGAAATTAGCACTCTACCAAATTTATTTACAACTAACTGCTTTATATTTATTGCTCTGCCTAAGCTCTTCGGCATCAGGCGAACCGCGAGATGGCTCGCGTCCTTTCAATCTCTTACTTTTTTTTCATATTTTCCATAAGAAATAAGTGAGCTTTCGATTGCCGAAAACTACTTTTATTTATCATACCCTCAAAATTACGAACTTGTGTGTCTTGTAACAAAGAGACCATTTACCTAAAATACTAAAACAAAACGATACTGCGCAAGCCGTTGCCAGTATACCTCTCGCACACTAGTTTGATAAATTCAACACAGGAAGCTTCTTAAAGTACTAAAAATAAAATAATCCCATACGCAATTATTATTGCTCTCGTGACAGACGACAGATTTTCTGCTTAGATCTAAAGATTTGCTTACATTCATGTCGCCCTATATGCTTAGGAATGTATGTGTGTGTGTATGCGTGTGTGTGTTTGTGTGTGTGTGTGTGTGTGTGGTCTACGCAGCCTTGGACTACTTTCTACGCTGGAGCAATTAGTATGCAAGAAGACGCAGCAATTCTTCCTCGCAATCATGTGTGTAATTAGATACTTGAAGCCATGTTGTTACAAGTCATTCGTCTTCATTCACATCAGCAGTGTTCGATTCCATTAGAGGGGCTCTGTGTATTGGGTGAGTGAAGAATGTTTTAATTTTTAGGTTTCATTTTCCTCGCTTAAAGCAAGGTTTGCAGAAACCTTTGGCAAGTTCATTTACATAGCTGTTTTAATTATCATATCACATATAATTTTCATTTGCATTTCACTAGCTTTACATTTAAAGCACTACGGGTAAGACTCAAATTGCGTCGTGTTGTGAGATGTTTAAAGGTGATATTTTTACTATAAATTTTTTTGAAGTTTGGCAACTTCTGAACGTACATCAGTAAGATGTGAATAAGTGCGGATGATCTTATAACCCTGTGATGTTTAACGCAGGTACTGAATGCTGGCGCTGGGCCCAACCGGACAGCGGTCGCCGAATATGGGGACAATATTCCAGGACAAATCGCGTTGAATTGTTCGAGGCTTTTATGGAGACGTTGAAGGCACGAAATTCTTTCTTTCTTTCTTTCTTTCTTCTGGATCTTATTGCGTAATTCTACCTGTACTCATAATTTACACTCTCGTGATTTTCCGCGGATGAATAACCAGTTGATTTCGGGGTAGATTTATCATTTCTTGACAACAAAATTTTCTTAAACATCGTAACTAATTATGAAATAATAATTCGATAATTGAGATTCCAGTAGTTTCAGATTATGAATGAAGCTACTTTACGGAAGAACTTGGAAATATTTTCGAGACCAAAATGAATATGTTTCACTACAATAGAAGATTCTTGACTTTTATATCGATAAAGACAATTGCGTAGAAGAAACAACGTTTCTATACGTTTTTAAACGTTTTTTGAAAGATATAATGAGTGAGAGTCATCGAGAGTCAGTATTGTATTTAGTACTTCGATTTCATCAGTGATTTCTCTCTCCTATTAAATTTAACATCTCTTATACATTTTCGAGATTTTTTTCAAAATAGGAGGAAAATCTTTATGAGCGAAGAGTGGAAATCTGAGCAAGGAACTCTACTTCGCGGCGAACGACGGTCTCCGGCTCAGTCTTCAGACAAGGTGGCTCATAACCCGCTCGTGGGATTCAACACACTTCCACTACGAGTCCCTCCTATTCACGTGCGCTAGAGTTTTTCAGCAGTCGTTTAAACTCTTACTAAAATTCTTAAATAGAGAAGTGTTTCAGTTATTTCACTTAAAAGCACACCTTAGTCTCCGCCAACCGTGATGGAAAAGTGCTAATGAAGATGGATTGGCTGGTCGGAAGCAAGTGATAGGTGTGCTATCGATTGCACTTGATTCAAGTCCAAACGAGCGAAACAGTCTCTTCGCACTCGTCGGAGTCGAAGAAGATTAGTACGAGGAGGAGAGGTAATCGTGTCAAAGCACGAATTCCATCAAACGCCATATTGCAAATGATATTTCAAATAAAGATGGAGACGTTTTGCACAGTTGGACTTGAACTCAAATGACGACTGAATCAGTCTCATACTTTTTCGATTTTTACATCGCGTGATTTGTTGCATTGCATTTTTGACACGTGGATCGAGTCATCAATTGAAAACTTCCTTGAGAGTTTACGAACAACCGCATCTATCGACAACCATGCCGGGGAGTAAGCCGTAGATGATGTTGAATTCGTTGTCGAAGTAGAGCATTGAGATGGCAGACATTTTGCGCGGCGCACAGCACGGCCCCACAGTGCCCGTGGGGTGGGCCAAGTGCACGATGTGCGTGTGAGGGTACTTCTGAAGGAATACGTAAGGGCATTCTCCGGAACAGTAGTTGGCCTCGTATTTTTTGGGAGCGATGATCCAGTCCCAGCCGAATTCTTCGAAGTCGACCGTGAGAGGATAGCGGCAGCAGCGCGTCTCGTCCGACAGTTCGTCGCAATTCAGACCGATGGTACGTTTGGTGCGATGTTTACGCTTGTCCGTGGTGGTCACCTCGATGTATGGAACCTGTGAACATACGAAGATTGTCACCATTAGTGTATAATATCAATCAATTTCGTTAACAATGTTCGTTAACAATCCTTAATTCTCTGTTAGAACACAATTCAGATGTAACCAATTGAACGGTAAAATATGTTACGTACAAATTTTGTAACAGCGTCATAGTCAAACGAAGATCCAGCAAAATAACCATAGTTTCATATGATATACATATTAATAATAATAAGCATTTACCTTTAAGTCGGCTTCATCTGAATTGTACTTTTTATACCACTATGGTTTTTTGACAAATTAATCACTGATTTGGTTGGTTGAAAATATTATTTGTTTACAATGTTGTGTGATAATTCCTGAGAATTCAAATTCATTTGATTATCAATGTTTAAAAATTATTAAGTATTCTCTTTGTTTTACTGGTCATTTCTGTTACTTAATCTCATACACAGAGTAAAATCCTAGTATCAGTCACACTTATGGAAAATTGGTTCTCAGCAATTTTGTTTCATTAGTTAAGGTAAATTTAAAACTATTTATGTCCATTTTATATTATGTCATATCGTTTAAACGCTTATCTTATTTGTATAATTTTGTTATTCTTAGAGCTCTGAAGACCTAAGTAAATCCTGCAGATGAAATGTTCAAATGCTTTTGACTTGATGAATCCAAATCAGTAAGTGTTTGATACTAAAAAGAAATATTCCTTACGTAACTACTACTAATATTAGTTCTCATAAACGTATGCCTTCGTGTGTTTTTAATTACAGAGATCTTGCTTTTTGACATGCCTTTCTGTCGATACATCGTGATGATTTACAGTAGCCTACTTGAAAAATTGCGTTTTCTCGCGCCGAGATCTTAAGTTGTCCTAATGTAAATGTTCATCAGTCAATCATACAATTATACTTTCCTATGAAATGCATACGAATAATAGAAAATGTGAGTTTTAGGCACACTTATTTACCTAAATTGCATGACTCGTTACACTGATAATAACAATAGACTTCTAAGAGTTGCATTATAGCTTCAAAGTTGTCAAAAGGAAAATAACTCGATGTGAAGGTGATGAAGTGTTGGTTTCGTATGTATTTGATTCGATGCTACGGAATACGAGACAACTTTGCATAACACTTTACACAATCATTTTGTTCTGATTCCCTACAACGAAAAAAATATTTCGAAGCGCAAGTAGAGTAGTGCAAAATTTTGGTTCGTATTTTCTGTATTAAGATGTGTTGCGAATGCACTAATTCACTATTAAAGTTTTGGTCGGATAGAGCATTAGACGCTTAAGAAATTTCCCAAATCCTATTTTCGACAAACTTTCTATATTTTTGAAAAGTGCAAAATTTAACTGTGCAAAGTACAATATTGATAGAGAATTCTCCTTTAAAAATTGATTCTAAACGATTAGATCTTTAAATAAGGTCATGTACATTTTCTAAAAAAAAACAACTATTTTTGCTTTATGTTTGCTTCATGTAAAGGCAATTTATAAAAAAAGGCTTCGAATTTTTTCTTTAATTTTTCCCCCTCAGAGGAAAGGAGGGCAGGAGGCAAAATGGCACAGGACAATTTTTCGTCGCAATTCTCTGCATTTTCAAAAATTGCAAACAAAAAAGTACTACATTGCAAAAACACAATATTTGGTGATAAAGATTTTTCATAATAAAATCTGATCTTTAAAACTAAGTAAGAAAGTAAGTAAAAAGTTCTTGATATATTGGAAATGTAAATTTATGAATTTTAAAAAATTGCAAACACAAATGTTCCACTTTCACTTTCTCTTTCTACGTACTTCTTACTACATATTTACCTGCTAAAGAGAAAGTATTGTTATGCTGCGGCGGAAATTGCGATTTTTTGACAAACTGGAATTTTCGGGCCCTGGTGACGAAAAACTCTTGTTTCTATATATATTAAATTAATTCCTCTTTTGTGTCGTCAGAATTCACGTTTTATTGGTCCTGGATATCGAAACATCGATGACGGCAAAACGTCCCTCTGTTCGTCCATCTGTCCGTTTGTCAATACGTTTCTGATCAACCCTAGCACGTAAATCGTTGAGATTTTCTCGAAAATTGATATTCCATGATTGATCTAAAGGCTCTCAAGGCTCTGTGAGTTTCAAATGGATAATTTCATTTTTATGGGTACATTCTATTAAGACGGAACATTTTCAAACTTTTCTCAAAAATAGTCCATTAAATAATCCATTTTTATCAAACTTTGTTTTCGTATAACGTAAATGAAGCTAAAAATGACAGAGGACTCAATTTCATTCATATATCTGATATCTCGGAAATTGGAAAAGTTCAAATGTTTTTCACGTCTTTCTTCATGTACAAAACTGAAGAGATTTATTCCTGAATGAAATCTGTTGTATTCTAAGATAAATCTTGAAATAAGGTCATGTACAATTATTCGAAAATATGAGTAGATTTTTCGTAATATTGTGAGAAATATAGGCCATTTTCAAAAAAATGGCTCTAATTTTTAAAAAAATCTCATATGTATCAAAGAACGGTAAAATAATTGGTGCTGGTCCAATTGCTGGCAAACTCTGTGTATTTAAGAAAGTGCAAAAGTATAATATTGATGACTGACGTTTTAGGTTCTAGCGTTGAACACAGATTGACTGAGAGAGACATTTTGCCGTCAATTGACTTTTCGGTATCAAAGACCCACGGAGCGTGAATTCCGACTACACAATGAGAAAGGGAAAGTAAATTACTACATATAGGGACAGGATTTATCCACTTTTTCGTTGCCAGAATCCCACAGTGTTCCTGACGAAAAAATCGCTGATTTCCACCGCAGCATTACAATGCTTTCTCTTTACTACGTACG
This sequence comes from Teleogryllus occipitalis, assembly GCA_011170035.1. Lineage (NCBI taxonomy): Eukaryota > Metazoa > Arthropoda > Insecta > Orthoptera > Gryllidae > Teleogryllus > Teleogryllus occipitalis. The sequence continues at coordinate 51,667 of BLKR01014874.1, forward strand.
TTGTGAGATGAGAAAGTAAGGAGATCGAATACACACTTGAATTATTTTTGAGAATTTAATTATTGAAAACTTTAAGGAAAAACGCGCCTATGCCGTATACTTCAGTATATTGTTCTCTACCGTGCAAATCCTTTAAAGAACTATTGGTGCTATATCACATACTTTCTCGTAATATTTGTAACTTTTGCGTCTTGTGAAAATTCAGAGTTCGGTTATTTTTATATCGGAAAGGGTGCATCTGAGGAGGAGGTAAACACCTCGAATCATATATGCGTGATCTGTATTTAGTGTAAATACATTTTCCTTTATTGTATATAATAACTTCTGTTTACCTATCCACATGAATTTCAACAAGATTTCTGTGATAACCATCGAGTTTTAATTCAGAGTTCAACGAAAGCGCCATTTTTAAGGACACTAAGACCAAAATGTTTACTGAATTATTTATTGTATGGCATGTATTTTTGTGGAGACGGTACAGTGGCCTCACGAAGTCCGACATCTCAACATGAGACGAAATCCTCCCGATGAGGCGTTTGATTGAGACGTAATAATGACAATGACAATGATAAAGTGAGTAATGAGCATGAAAATGGAGTAGATGGAGGAATGAGTAGCAGGGTAAAGGACATAATGTAGTGAAAACCTGCCAGGAAGTCGTTTTCTTCACCATAAATTCCACTTCGATCGAATGAGGGAGGAGCGGGGATCAGACTTTGGCCCCGGCGATTGAAGGTAGGCAGTTTGCCGCTTTACTAGAGGTCGCCCTGAACTGAACGAGAAAGATGTCAAGATTAAGAATTTATTAAGTCTGAAGAGCTAATTCAGTTATTTAATATGTGAAGTATCGTGTTATAAATATCTGGGCGGTATATTACGGCAGGTCATGTGATGGGAAAAATCGTTAATTTTATTGCCAGAAACCATGCTTGTCACTACACTTCGTAATGAGAATACGAACAAAGTGCAATTTCGAGAGTCGAAAAGAGGTCTGCTCATCAATAGTTAGGCCAATACATGACTATGCGTCAGCTTGTTGGTGCCCTTAGGATTAGGTTAGATTGAAGGGTTGGAAAAATTAAAAAACGGGCGGTGAAATATGTTAATAAAAGATCTACTGGAAGTTTAAATCAACCAAACCCTAAAAGGCTTTCAGTGTGCACGATAAAAACAAAAGGTTACGTTGTGCTGCCTGTTCATAGCGTACAATACCTGCGTTACCTGCGTGAGTTGAAATTAGTCAAAGAGTTCTTCACAATAGCCGAACTAAGACTATCGAAGATGATGTACTTACCATCAGACGGATTCGTAATCCGCGCATCGCACGGAGGACAGAAATCTTTAATGAAACACTGCGCAAGAACCTTACCAGCATGCCGTCATCCTCGTTGGGGTCAGTGACGACCAGTTGGTGGCCCGACTCGTCCGTGACCTGCACCAGCAGGCCCAAGCTGTCCGTGGGGCGGCGGAACCACTCCGCCAAGAGCTTGTGCACGTCGAGGCGCAGCCACTCGCCGCGTCCGGTGTGCCGGTGGTGCTTCTTGTTGTCGGAGATCACTTGTACCTTCTGAAGGTCGTGCGCTCCGGACAGCGCACCCGCCGACGCGTCCACGTGCCACAGAGTGATGTTGAGGGGCAGATGAGGCCCCGCGCCGAACCCGCCACCCTCTTCCGCGCCCGGAGACGCTCGCCCTTCCTTCTCCGACGTCCAGTTCAGCCCCTTCACGTACACCCACAGGAAGGCGCGTTCCACTTTGTTGCGAGTGATCTTCTCCGAAAACCGAAAGTACTGGATGTCGAGCTTATGGTTGTGCCGGATCTTCGGGGCGCCGTCTGAAACAAGGAACATTTCAATCAGAATAATTCAAATTACTTTTGATATTTCTTTGTGTCCTTTTAGTGCATTAGTTGTTGTGTAGAAACTAGTCGTACTACAGCAGCACGCACTTCCTCGTAGTAATTGTAACTTTTACGTAATATTGCAATTTCTATCCTACGAACACTTCAACCGTCATTTGCAAAATTCTTAATCAAACGAAGAGCGAGGGGTTCGAAAGAAAAGAACAAATATTTAATTTTTTGAAATTTTTTTTATGCCTAATGAGAATCTTGCTCTTCCTACTCTGAGTTCTATCCTTATTCTTTAGTTCTCTGGGTATTGAGTTCTATTCTTTCAAGAAATTGAAGAATATATTTCCCCACGCTGAAACTCGAACTCTGGTGCTACTGATTTTCAGCCAAGAGTCTGTCTCCAACGCTATTTAACCGGATATCGTCACCACACCTTTTCCAATGCTGTAATGAATTCTTAATTGTGGGTTGATTCTAACGCATTCTAAAAAATAGATCCAATACTATTATTTTGATAAAAAGTGTACATAAAATTATATTTCAATCTAAGTTTAAGGAATAGATTGCCTTGACAAAAAATCTCTATTCAATAATGCGACGAGTAAAAAATAAAAATTTGCGATTTTGTAAAATTGTAATATTTTTTTCTGATAATCTGTCTGGTACAATTTTTATATGCGTACTGTATTAGAGGGAAAAAAATAAAGAAAATTATTTGGAGCCATTTTTGAAAAAATCGAAAATGTCCTAAGGGCTTCACATGAAGCCCTCCCAAAATCGTATAGATTTAAAGAACCTCATCTTATGCCAGATCAAACGGAATATCCATTTCGGTGAAAATCCTGTGTACTCTTTAGATGCTGTTTACAGACTGCCAAACGTTTTGAGAAAAAACAACACTTTTTCAGTATTACGGATCTACCAATATGTGTACTCTTCACAAATTGGATGAGAAAGTAATTTACTGCGTATAAGAGCAAGAAAAATTAGCTTTTACGATATCAGTAATCCACAAAATGTGTTGTTTTTTGTTGAAGAGGCGGCAGTTTTTCTTGCAGTATTCCATAACTTTCACTACGTAGTGGTATTAAACGATAAAGTAAAAATATGAAACCTATGAAAATTATTCAAGCGTTTATTACTTTTTAACTGACCAATTGGCTGCGCGTATCGATACTAAAGACTTGTATGCTGACGATACTAAAGATTTTGTAAAAGTATGTTCTCTGAAATTGTATGCTATTGAAATGATATACTTCAATGGTGTGTGTGTGTATTCTCTGGGATTCATGATCACAATTTAACGAACACGAAGGAACGCTGTCAACATTGTAATCAATCTAAATATCTCTATAAATGAATGGTGAATTTGTTTTCGCGGTATTTAAGATCGATATCTTCTTTCCCTTTAAATATTTTACGTCCCACACCTTACTATAATATTATTCTTAAAACGTACAAGATAGACAGAACACATTGTGTCTCCGTCACGTTTGGGACCACATGTAGAGAATCTTTCAGTGAACACGATGGACTAGTTTTCGTCCCTGAATTAATTATTTTATTTTGTTAAAATAATTCCATATTTCACATTTTCTAATTTTTCAGTGACACTTATAATTTAATCGATGTGACACTTTTGCAATACTTTAGAAGATCTATTTTCATTTAAAAAACATCGGAAGCTCTTGCGACCACAAATAAATGAAGACACCAAATATATGTCATAAAAATATTAAATACGTGGCAGGTGTTTGAAAATAGTAATTATATACGCGTCATTTTTTTTAGAGAGAATCTACCTAACCTACTTTCGATGAGTGGAATGATGGAAAGTTAGTGACGTATAGGAGCTGTTGGCTCTTTGAAAAGGAGAGGCATGCGTTTCGAAATGAAACTAGAACCAAACTTAGACTTCATGTAAGCGCTCTTCGCTCTTTTCGGACCAGAAATGTAAAGGAAAAACTAGTGGCGCTACAACAGCACCTACGTTCTTGCAATATTTTTAACAGCTATGCAATATTTTAGTACTAAGTAAACCTGCAAAAATGTTTCCAACCAGCAAAAATTCTTTCTCCGCGTTGGGATCGAAATCTTTCGAGTTAACACGCCAGGGACAGCACCCCTACAGTACCAGCCACATGACTGAAACTAACCTTGAGCAGGAAAAACAGTTGTTTCTGACATTTCTGATTTGAAATTCTTGAAAATTCAGGTAAGGCAACTAAAATGAGACCAGCACAATTTTTAAAGGTCCTTCACTCTATCTGGGAAAATGTTTCATGAACAAATTGAAATCGTTTTTGAGATTTTTTGAAATAAATTTCATGAACTTCAAGCACAAATTAGGCAAAAACTAATATTTTTTAAAAATATTTTACATGACCTTATTTAATGATATAAATTTAAAAAATGGAAATAATTTAACAAGAATGTATATCATTCAACGTTCGCAATGTTAATTTTTTGCAATTTTTGAAAATACAAAGAGTTCACCTAGAATGAAACAAACACCAAATATTTTACCGTTCTATGATATAAACGAGGAAAAAATTAAAGAAAAAATTTGGGGCTGTTAGTTTTAGAAAATATTTGTATAAAAATCGCCTATTTTTCAGGCAAATTACCTAAAAAATACTCATATTCCCCATAAAAAATAATCATATTTTTGAAGAATTATACATAGTCTTTTTTCAAGATCAATGTGCGAACAACGGATTTCATTAAGGAAAAAATTAACTGTTCAATATTGCAGTTGTAAGAGGACGCAGAAAAAAATGTTGAACTTCTGCAATTTTCCAAATTTCAGAGATTTCAATGAAAATGAGTCCTTCCCCATTTTTTAAAGCGTCTCTTATGCTATCCGAAGGCAAAGTTCGTTAAAAAAATTGGAGCAATTTTGAAAATATTAGTGAGGCTTAATTTAATTTACTCCGAGTATCAAAACATCCGTTTCATACTCACAGGACCTCGAGTTTGTTCAGATCTATGAGTGAATGTCAGTTTTGGAGAAAATCTTCTGAATTATTTTTGGCGCTAGCACAGACCCAGACAGACGGACTGATATACAGATACACTTTTGCCGTCGATCGATTTTTCGATATTATTGATCCTGAAAACGAGGATTCTGACTACACGTGTTAGAAATAGTTTACGACATTTATAAACAAAATGTACCCACTATTTCGCTTCCGGGTCCCGGCAATAAGAGTTTTTCTGTCGAAAAATCGCTGATTTCCGCCGCATGAGTACAATGTTTTCTCTCTACTACTTACTTAGTATCGCGAGAAAGTAAACTCCTGTGTTCGATTTAGACGCTAGTGTTTACAGATAGACAGACGTTGAGTCAGAGTACCTGTTACACATAGAGGTAACCAAACCCCAACAATTGAAAAACAATATACAATTAGTTACAATAAACTAAATACAATCTTACTAATAATACTTGTTTCTGAACTACTTTTTGAACTTCATTCCAGCATTTCTTTGATGAGTCGATGTGAGAGCATCGGTGTTGACATTTTTTAAACAAAAAATAGTCCCTCCTCTATGACAGCATTGTTTAGCACATGACTACTACTACCTCTTCATTTTCCTGAGCAGCTACTACTACCTGAAGTAATCTAGAATTACCTGGGAGTTCATTTATCACAGTTATCTATTTGGCGTGAAAAGGCAGGTAGTCTATTTAGTGTAAAAGAAAAGTAAATTGATTTAAATGCCCATCATTCTCATCCCACTTGTTTCTTTCCTGCTGCGCACTCCCCGCCTCTCTATGATCTGTTTCGCCCTATCCTGCCCGCACCGCATTCCCGTCTCGCCCCGTCCTCCCTGCTTGACTCAGCTCGTTCTGTTCTCCTGGCCCCACTCTGCTGATTCCCGCTCACACCTCTCCCAATCTTGCCTACCCCCATCGATCATGTCCCGCACGTCCACCGCACCGGCACCGTTGCACTGCAATCTGGCACATCTTAATGCATTGCATATTTCCGAGAAAAGACTAGTTCGCACTCGAAACGAAAAAATCTATTATATACTCGTAACAGGACACCATGGCAATGGGTTCGAATCTTACGTGAAGCAAGGGTGTTTTCAGTTGTGTTCGTGGCATGGGGATATTGTCGGCTCAATTCCTTATATATCAACTTTACTCTTTTGCAAATGCCTGGTCGACCAGTAACCGGTAAATATTATATAATTCTTCTGATTATTATTGAATCATAAACATTCTAAATAATAAAACATAATTATGGACTTTCCAAGTGAATATTTCCTCCCCCCATTTCCGTACCATCATTGGAACACTGTGCGCCCGCCGGCGCGTCGGGCACTTCCTTTGTTCCGCAGCTCGGTTCGGAGCAGGAGAGCAGGTTTCTATGACGTCACAGAGCATTGAGTTGGCAAGCCCTGATCTACTTAGCAATGTGAAGCATGAAACGTTTGCCCCTAAATGGTAGGCAACCCACAGTGCACTGACGTTTGGCGGTACGCGATCTGACGCAGTCAGATTCCGGGTACCTGCAAAACATCAGTAAAAGATGAGTTGCATACCTAGAAGGAAAATATTTCATATATAATTTCTATATATGAGTTTTTTCATAACGTATGCATTGGCAGAAACTGATGATCACCAACGCCCTACATGCCCTAGGAATTTGTAACATTTATTCTGAGACCCGTTTATATGGTGTATTATATACATGCGTTCAAGAAAAACTGCATAAACGCAGAAGACGTGTAAATGTGGTCAAAACAAGCAGTTTTCATCAATAAACCCGGATATGAGAAGCCTAGTTATGCGTTAGGTTGTTTCAAAAAGCGCATCTCTCTCCCTGAGAGCCCAAATTTCCATCAAGAACTTCAGTCCTTTGGGTGGTCTCTATTGCAGCGGAGAGGGATTGGCAAACTTCGGGCTAAAATCCTTGCAATGGTATTGCAAAAGAGTGTCAAGAGCGTTAGGAGAAGGTCAAAAAGGTACCGGAAAATGAATTATAATTTTTCTGTTACACTTTATTATTTATTGTAATGCAGTACTCAGTTATTCTGATTGGGAATGATAAAATGTAACTTTGATTCATTTTCCAGCACCTCATTGCTATTCTAAAATGTGGTTCTATTTAGCGATTCCTATTTTGATCAATATGAAAAGTGAGTTAGAGCTCCGGTTGGAAGGTTGTACTTTCGATTCTATTCACGAGTAAAGTAATGTTGACGTTGTTAACATAACTGAAGCATTCATGCGTATTCATGGCAATGATAATGTGGTTGAGAAGTCATTATTTCGTTAATCCTTGACAACCTATACAATGGCAGAAGGTATTTCCATAAACATAGAAAGGTTAAGGCAATTATTTCAGTCATTACTTAAAATTCAACAACTATAAATTTAATTATTATAATTTTACATCATGGGGAGTTTTGTCAAATCTTCTTGTGACAGTAGCAACCAAATGTTTTGTTTTAAAAACAGAGGGAAGTCATGAATTACCAGAAAATGTAATGGAACACGAAGAAAATATGTCCCGGAATATGTTCTTGAGGAACAGCATCAAATTGACTCAGCCAGAATAAACAACAAAGATGTCGAATAGCGATCGGGAAGTTCTTGGTCTTAGTAGTCACGGACATTTAACGAAGTGTCTACAGCAAGATGGCAAAGCATTTAAACCTATTATTTAAATCTTAATAGTATTTGTGACCTTGGAAGTATATAGCATCTCAGAAAGAAGTCTCTTTTCATACGTTTGCTTTCTTGTTCTAAGATTTTGATTGATCTCAAGGGAAATCGTGGTCATAACCTCTCCTGTGTTTGGTTATCGCGTTGTTTCTGAGAACGTAATTTAATATTGTTATGTTCGGGGATCCAGTTTTATTTCCTAACCGTCAATTTTCTTCTTTCGTGTATCGCTAAGGACTCATGCAGTGGACATTGGGTGTTCCTTTAGGAAGGTTGTGTGTTCATATTTCAGAAGTGGCTTGGTGCGTTCACTTAGATTGGAGAAGAGTAAGTAAAGGAATCCATTGAGTGCTAAAACAGCACGGACTTTCTCGTTCGTTTCTTCACGCAAAATTATGCAAAAAGTACTCAAATTATCGACAAATTGTACAGGATATTTCAAAATATACCTTTAAGGAACATATTTAATTAGGAAATAAATCTCTATCCATTATATTTTAGTTGCAGGAAGACGCCGAAACAATTTTGAACTTATGCAATTTTCAAAGAATCAAAGTTTCAACGAACTTGAATGAGACCTGCGCCATTCTCTTAAACGTCCCTCACACCATCCATCAACAAAATTTAATAAAAACGATGGAGCCAAATTTTTGAAAATTTGGAAAATGTTCCAGGAGATTCATATAAATTACCCCCCAAAATTAAAATATCGGTTTCAAATGAAAGTGGTCTGACATCAGCCAGATCGATAGGGATATATCAATTTTGGGTAAAATCGGCTGAATAGTTTGCCGCTAGCGTTATTCACAAACGGACAGATGAACGGACGGATAGGCAGACAGATACACGTAGACATACAGATAGACAGACAATAAACAGACAGACGGATGGACAGACGTTTTGCCGTCATTCGATTTTTCGGTGTCAAGGACTCACAAAATATGAATTCCCGCTACACCATGTGATAGAGGATTTTTTGTTAAATGTAGGAACTGGATTTATCCACTTTTTCGTTACCAGGGCTCTGTAATAAGGGGTTTTCTGACTAAAATTCACCGTTTTTTCGCGCAGCATTACATAATTTTCTCTCTACTACATAGTGAGAAAGTAAAAATGAGGTATTTCCAGTGATGTTAAAAAAATTAATTTCAATTAATATTAAGCTGACCGCAAGCTTAAAAGTAAATTCATGTTGGCTGCTAATTTCGAAAATTTAAACGGTCAGAAATACTTCTAGTGCCTAACAAAATACAAACAGTGAGAAATCTGTTATTCCGGTTCATCCACAAAACTGGAATAAGGATGACCTTATCGATACGGAACAAAAGTGATAATAAACACGCTCAAAATGGAGACTTCATAAGTGAAACCCCTTCATGACGGCTATCCCTTTAGACGACCATGTCTACGTGCAAATTTAGATGGTCGGCATAGAGGGGTTTCACTGTGTATAGTTCAACCACATTGGTGTTAATTTCACGTAATTGCAAATTCAACGTAATTGCAGACAAAATAAAATTAAATTTTATATAAATAATATTTATTTATATATCATTCTAGCCCAAGCTTGGGTACCAGCTCATCAAGGGATTCTAGGCAATGAGAAAGTAGATTCAGCAGCAAGAAGAGTCATAACCGAAAGAATCGACTGCATCCAAGAATCAAAAAACTATAGAAAATCAAAAAAGGATTTTAAATCACTATATTCGGAATAAGTGGAATAATATATGGAAAAATTCATGATCGTCACATCACTCGGTCGGACGTCTGGGAATAGCAACCTACTGTCGTCAATAGGAAAACTCAATGTATTCTATCTAGGCTAAGAACAGGGCATTCCCTCTTGACACACTCTCACCTTATGTCAAAACCGATATAACAAAATGTATATAATGTGTATCTGACATTAATATACCTTACCTGTTACGTAATAGACTGCAGTAATTATCAATATGAGAGAAGTGGTTTCTCCGCCAACTTGAGAGAATGTTTGAATGATGTAGAAAAGGTATCTGCAGTGATGAAATTCTTGAAAAATATTGAATTATATAATCACTTATGAGAACCATATTGTCAATTATGACATGATTAACATTGTAAAATTGTAAACTACCTGTGATAGTGTACCTGTATTATGAAATTGTTAACTGCATCATTCAACCTTATTATATATCATATTGACTGTAATTAAGGTCGACTGTATAAATGTAAACAACCTGTAACAAGTATTGTACGGCAACCTCCGGGTCTCGATCAGGTTTTTCGTCCATTTTCTCTGATCCTTTGAGCAAATGCTGAGATGGCCCCTTGTTTCTCTTCTGGACATAAATGTAACTTTATTATCTGTGCACGTCTTCTAGAATTCAGTGTGAAATATGATTATTCAAATTATCGTTTCCATATTGTCGCGGCAGGAAGTATTATTCCTTGACAAAAGACATGATGGATAAGAGCCCAAATTTATCCTTAAAATATATTTTATTACATCGGAGTGTTTTTTTAACAATCCTTGCAAAAATCGCTAATTTTTTCTGTTTTCAAAATTCAAGTAGTATATGGCTTAGTGTAGGGATCACAGAATTTTGAAAATGTACACAAAATTCACTTCCCCATAGCACGTTACACATAGTTTTTAACTGTTTTTGACGTAAAACTAACAAATAAATAATAAATACAGGTCGCTAATGACTTTTCGGTCGTTTTGACAAAAAATAAATAAATATTGACTTACTTTGAAATAAATTAAATATATGCTACATTTTCGAATATATTCTGTGTATTGCTACTATGGTTGATTTCCGAGTTTCAGTTATTTAATTTTAAGTTCCCTTGTCACCTCTACGGCTATCTCTCAATCAAAAATCCCGTTCGGGGCTGGTGGGCACTTTTCAATGAGGTTTGACTGACAGTGTCAACCATCTCCATCCTTTGCCTACCAACTCCACAAAATGAAACTATTTTACTGATATATTACTCACATCTAGGTTAAAAACTCCAGTAATAGACACAGTTAAGATCATTTTCATAGTTTTCTCTTAATTTTTGGGGTACTGTACCAAATTTTTTATGTAAAACTCAATGAGCATTTAACACACCCCTTTTTGAATAGATCTCTTTCCTAACAAAAAGCCAATTTTCAAGCTGTTACTTTTACACCTACTGCGTACTTACGTAGTAAAAAGAACGTATTGTAATGCTGAGACAGAAAAGGGCGATTTTCCATTGAAAAATTCGTATATTGGGGTAACGAAACGCCCTGGCAACAATAAAGTGGATGAATCTAGGATTTTGTGTGCATTTATTTCCTAATCCCGATTTTGTTCCAGTAGTGACCATTTAAAAATTGCAAAATTTTGGTAGTGACCCTACACTAGACTCAGTAATGACCAGTCGATATTCTAGTCTCTGAACGTGTCTGAGTTTAAAAAAAAGTCAGAAAAGTACCCTTCCAGTTACATTATTGCAATGATAATAATATATTTTCAGTTTATTTCTTAAATATAAAATAATGGAAAAGAAACAATTCACCTACTAATTACTACCAATACTACTAGAAGGTATACCCACTATTAAAAGGTTCCACGTTCTGTAGCATTGAAGCTAGTGGGAAGCCTCCAATTATTATTTTTCAAATTTTGTTTCTCTTCTGATAAAATAAATTTCGTGACATTTCTGACATATTTCCAGAGGCAAAAACATGCCTTTTCAAGAAGTACTTACCTTTTCTACTATTTCTTGTTAGGTTCTATGCAGTGGACCCGGGTTTCGGCCCACTGCGCGGCAACACAGTGGGCTCACACGTGAGATTACACGAAGAGGCGGCACATATTATACCGACTATGCATTCATGTAGTAGCTGTAACAGGGCGATGTCCGTCGGGGCGGTGGCTCGTTGGGGAACACGGCTCAGGGATATGGTTTCTCATCCTGCCATTGCTCTTACGATAACAATTACTTGAACTTAGGAATCATGAATGGGCTCTAAATTTTTCTTATCAATCAATGATGGTTAGTTTTCTAAAGAGTTATCATTAATTTATTTTTTAAATATTTATTTTTCTTTTGTTGTAGCTTCAACACGCAAGTTTGCTTTGCCGTCTATAGCAAGTTGAAGTTTTCTTCTGCGTGAAACAATTAAATGAGGTTATCTACTCAATGTTACAAAAAGACAATATTTTTTATCAGAAAGAGGTATAATACTAAATGCTCGAACTCAATTTTGAAACTACCATGACTGTTGTAGTTGCCACTGTTATTCTGCAAGGCCAAACGGTGATAACTTGTTTGCATTTATTTATGTAATTAAAACTGTGAAAATGATCAATTTTGACTCTGATTTACTACTCCACACTCTCACGGAAGTTATTTCCGCTGCGGACATTCCGGGTAGGCAGCGGATATTCCACGCCGGTCTGTGGGAGCCTTTAATTCTGTAAGCGGCTACAGGCGAGCGTTGCTGTGCATCTTGAAAGAAAGCGAGAAAACAGAAGTTTTAAAGAATATAGACTATAGACAGATCAACGAAAGTGAGGAGAAACCTTTTTCAACAGAAGATTTTTTACACATCTGAAAAAGCGCTGGAACTGATTTTAGCCCGACATGGGCACAAGTACTTATTTTCTCTTCATTCAATAATTTCACTTTATTTCTAACATTATCAATTATAAACTCGTAGATTAGTGTGAATAGTTCATCATTATCACGAACGATTCGCAATGAATTGAATAGACAGTCATTTTTTGTAGCCGTGCATATCTAAAGAAAAAACAATAATTTAACCTACTAACAGAAAAAGCCGTGGCCCCAACAAGTCAAATCCCGTCAATTTTTAAAATCAATTCAAATTAGAAGGTTATCAATAATAGAACTAATATTCACAGACAAGGGATAATTAACTGATTTTTACAGACGCTGAATTGAATTGCACATTAAAATTTATTGCTAATTAACAGGGGAGCCAACAATCCAACACAGCCAACAATCAACAAAATGGGTGCAAAACATTTAACTTGGAAGTGTTTACATCACGTGGTGCACAGAGAGTGTATTTATGAAAGCTTAAAAATTGCATTTTGGCCTCAGAATGGGGTTCCAGAAACAATAGGCGTTTGTGAGAAAATGGTTAAACATTTTGTAAGTCCACCATTTTGGGTTTGCTAATTAGTGAAAACGTATGAGATTTCAAGAAACTCCTTCAGAGATCATTTGAAGCTGACGTGACGGCAAATTTGTTGAATCTGGAAATAAACTTGTAGGGTAAATATTGATGACGCGTCGGGGGTAAAAAAGTGTGATTAAAGAAAAAATGGAAACGGTTTGAATCTTCTTTAGATATTTTGGGAAATTGAAACTATTTGTTTCAAATTATGCAGAACAAAAATATTTTCAAAAGACTGTACCTAGAGCTATAAAGTCCCAAAATACAATCGATTGTATTAAGTACAAAATCTCAACTTCAATAGAAAAAGTTCGAAAACAATTGAATTTTTACAATTTTCCATTGATTGATTAGTGTTTCCGGGCGCGTCAATTGCGATCAACTGCGATCATTAGTCCCGTAAGTGAAGTGCATGTGTCGAGAGATCGCAGTGATCTTCTCCCTCTGGATGGTGAGATCCGGCGCCGACCTTCCGTAGGCTAACGAGGTTTCCCCAACCAGGTATCTCTCACCAGCGGGGCACCGCCCTACCCGGGACAATCGATATGCTCCTGACCAGTCTCCCGGCATGTGTGGTAGTGTAGTGCTTGTAAGTAAGAGGTAAGGATGGAACAAGGATGAAGAAGAAAAGATCACGCGCGATCCATGAACCGTTTGGTAGTGTACTGTCCAGCATTCGCCTGGTATTGATCGAAGAAACCACGGAAAACTACCGGTCAGAGCAGCCGCCCGCTAGAATTATCTTCCAGACAGCGACTGAATTCGACCTAGCTGTGTAGCTAGTGTCGACAATCCTGCCGCCGTCGGGACACGAACCTAGGACTTACCGATCAGAGACACTGCAGTGACATCAATTAATGCTCTGAGCCATTTTTTTCCGGTTTTACAATATTCAAAAATTTGGAGGTTTTCGTTAACGTCTTTTACCATATCTGTAAGAGCATTATGCTGTAATTGAGAAAGAAATGTCAAGGTACTAGTGGTGCTACATCAGTGGTGCATACACTTTCTTGCATTATTTGTAATGGTGAAGCAATATTATACGACTACATAAATCTGCAAATGAGTTTCGAACCAACAGAAATTACTACACATGGGAATTCGATTTATCCACTTTCTCGTTACCACGGCCCGACAATTCGAGTTTTTCTCTCGAAAATTGGCCATTTTCCGCCGTAGCATTACAATATTTTCTCTTCTCTACGTAAATTGTAACGAAATGAGAAAATGAAAATAAAGAAGTGTAGTTGTAGGAGAAGTGAAAAACATGTTAAATTTTGGCAATTTTCGAAATTTCAGACTTTTTAATGAAAAGTGAATCCATACCATTTTATGAGCGTACTTTGTTTTATTTGTCCCAATAGTTTAAAGAAAAAATCGGGGTCATTTTAAGACAATTTCGAAAATATTCTAGGAGTTTTATGTGACGTAACCCAAAAATTAAAAGATCCCTTTTAAATTCGAGGAGCCGCCACATCATTTAGATCGATTGGTGTAAATACTGTGAGTGGTTTATGGGCTAGTATGGTTCGGTCAAACGGACGTTTTGAGAGAAAACACTTCTTCAGTAATAAGGATCATGTATCAGCTTCTGAACCAGTGACTCCAATGTCAATCGGGGCTTTTGTCCAATTTACCCTGATCCATTACGTAAATGTGGAGATGATCCTTTGGTTTGCATCTGGACATAAATGTATCATCACTCTCTGTCACACATTTTCATGAAATTTGAGGGATTTTAGTGGAGAATATAATTATTCAAAAAATCGTCCTCCTTGATATCGCGGGATTAAGTCGACTCTTAGGACTATCATGGGGCACGATAAGGGATAAGAGGAAAAATCTGTGGCTATTTGTCGTTACAAAAAGTTTTTATAGCATGAAGGTGAAAATGTTGTTATTATCAAATCTTGCCGAAAATGCTCGTTGCTACCTGTATTCATAATTCAACATAATATAAAAGCTAAGGAAGTGATTTCAGAACTTGAGATGAAGTTCATATATTAAACTTCTTACCCATAGTACATAACGTTCAGTTTTAAAAGTTTTTAAATAAATTAATACATAAGGTCATCCAAAACGTGCATTTTGATTATAATTTGTGAACGAGATAGTAATATTCGTGTATTAGAATATTACAAAGGTAAAAAACAAGTTTTTCCTCTCCGAGCCCATAATACATACCTTTCTGTCAAACTATTTGAATACACTTTCATTATATCTTTTTCCTATAGCATTACATAAATTTAACTTTTTCTCCTACTACGCTGCAATGGAAAGTGGTTATTTTTGTCAGAAAAACTTGTGTTGTGGGGCTATGATATCGAATAGAGGATAAATTTTGATCCCATATAATGTAAATTACTTCTAATACGGTAGTCAGAATCAATGTTTTGTGGGTCCTTGACACAAAAAATTGGTTGTTGTCCATCCGTCCTTCTCTGTTGAACACTAGTACCTACACTGTTCAGTCGATTTTCTCGAAAATTAATAATCGACGACCGATCTGGCCGAATTCGAGGCCCTGCAAATTTCAAACGAATATTTTGATTTTTGAGAATTGTGTGCTTTACATAAATTGTCGACAAAATGTGCTAAAAAAGACTCCATATTTTTGAATTCTTCTCCAATAGAGCAAAGTAGGCTTAAAAATGCTATAGAACTTAATTTTGTTGAACCCTGAATTTTCAAAAATTGGAAAAGTTTAAACAATTTTCGGCGTCTTTCTACAACTACAGTATTGAAGATAGATATGATTGTCATAAATGAAACCTGTTCTTCACAGATCTTTTCTTAAAGTACGATGGGCTCCAAAGGTTTTTTTCTTAATTTTTCTCATTGTGGGCTTATAAAAATGGTGCTGGCCCATTTTCGTTGCACTCTGAATTTTCATAGAAAGTTTTATTTTTTGGGGCGTCTTCCTACATTTTTATTTATGAAGTCTATTCTTTAAAACTCGATCTTGAAATAATGCCAATTGAAATATCTGAAATTTTTAAAATTGGAAATGCAAAAATTAAAATTTATTTTTAAAGCGCCCGGAAGGTGGAGTTTACATGTGAGGCTAGTGGTACAAAGGGTAATGTGAATGGCGAACTAAATCTAAGAGCTTGAGTTCTAATCTCAGATGAAGAAAACTCTGCTCATAGAAAACACTTTCAAGTAGTATTGTCATATTGCATACACCTAATAATTAATGCGTGAAATGATATTCTGTTGTAGTACTCCTAGTTTGGATTCGGATAAGTATTTATTAGAATCATGGAATCTTTTCTATTTACATACATTTCGTTCGCAAATTTTCAAATTACATGCCGCCGGACAGCTTCCAATTCATGTTTTAATTTTTACAAGGGCAATCCAGTACGCTTGTGGGTAGCGTGGAGATGGGTAGAGATTGAACCGCCGTCTTGGAGTCAAAACGTTTCTACACTCAGTGGGCTACGCATGAAGCTGTTGTAACGTGTGGTTTGCAATTTTTCTATTTTGTTCGTCGCGAATTATTGAAATGTGCGCGTCAATAAAAAAATCCTATGAGTTGTCAGGCGCGTTTAGTGAATAGGTTTCTATTGGTAAAAAGACTCAAACCAATTGAAATTCATCGCAACAATTAACTCACGAAGGTATTGCAAAACATTGACAAAACTAAGGGGAGCAATTCAAAACAAGCGTTGTGGAAAACTAAGCTCAAAAATGTTTTTCTATTGCAACGCACGACCATTCACGGCTAATTGTACTCTAGAGCTCTTGGAAGGTTTTTGCATGGGAGGTATGTGATCACCCACCGTACAGCCCGGATCTGGCGCTGAGTAATTACCACCTCTTTCCGACGATGACGATCTGGTTCGATACGCAGCGCTTTGGCAGTCACACAAAATTTAATGTCAGTGTAAACCAGAGGTTGAAACTTATAGGAGCAGATTTCTAGAAAGAAGGAATAAAAAACCGTGTGCATCGTTATGATAAGTGTCACAATTTAAATATCAACTATGTAGAAAAATAGTTCCAGATTGTCCCTTTCAATGTATATAATAAAATTTCTTTGTTTCATTTGTTTTGTTTTTTAAATTTCAAAACGTAAGTTACTTTCTGGATCACCTTTGTGCTTCCTCGCCTTACAATGTACTTACTCCGCACATACTGGAAAGAAAGTGTTATAATGTTGCGTCAGAATGTAACTACAAAGTTAAAGATAGAGATTTTTCCCGCAGTTATATCTGTTTTGTAAGACATACCTTAAAAAAAGGTCATACACAATTTTTCGAAAATATGAGAAGTTTTGGCGTAATTTTTGTTGTAATATAGGCAATATTTAACCAATTATTTTCTCAAAAACATCACCAGCAATCGTCTTTCAATTTTTCCCTCGATTAGAGTGTTAGACGCTTAAAAACCTGCGCAAGTCCCATTTTTCGCGAACACTGTATTTTGGAACTTACAAATAATTGAATATTGGTTATACAGATTGAAATACAATATTGATAATACAGATGTTTTAAAATTCAATGTTATAAAAAAAGTTATCTTTAAAAAGTCCATGTACATTTTTTTGCAAACCGAGTAGTTTTCGTGTCATTTCTGCTTGAAGTAAATGCAACTTATCGAAAAATTATTTCTGAAAAACGGATCCCACAGTTTCCTTTATATTTTTTCCTTGGATAGAGGAAATTAAGATTAATAATTGTGCATTGCAATATTTGGCGAAATCTCTATATTTTCGAAAATTGAAAACAAAAACACAGCGAACTTGACACACAGAAAACTTAACACTTGGAGAACTCTTCTCATTAACGTTTATAAGCAACATCTCAAAACCACACCCTTAACATAAAACAATACACAAAAGCAACAAAGAAACATACTATGGCCCACATCACAACATACATTTCGCCAATCCAGTTGAAATTAACAAAATAATTAAAAAAATTACCCTCCAGGAAAGCACCCGGTCACGATAACATAAACAATACCATAGTGAAAAACCTACATCCACCTGCAATAGCATATATAACTACTATTTACAATGCCTGCCTTAGAATAGGTTATTTTCCTCAAACTTCGAAGCATGCCATAGTAATTCTCATTGCCGAAACCAACAAAAATCACGCCGATACAAATAGCTACAGACCCATAAATTACTTCCCAAGTTATCCAAAATGTTTGCAAAAATAATTCTCAAAAGACTAAAAGAACTCTTACTGGTAACTAAAGCCATAACGAAGGAACAATTTGGATTTACTGAAAAACTTTGTACACTACACCAACAACTCCGCATTACCGAACATCTTTATTCATCATTTCAAAAAAATATCACACAGTAGCAGTTTTCATCGACATAACACAGGCGTCTGATCGGACGTGGCATGAAGGTCTCTTAAACAAAACAAAAGAAATAGGCGCACAGCATTTTACTCAGTCCATCATTCAAAGTTTCATCAGTAACAGGACCTTTTCAGTAAAGGTAAACAAGCACCATTATTTGAATAGAAATAGTTATATACTTATCGTAGAATTTAATAATTATTCCCGAGGTACCCGAGGATTTGTATGAAATCACACTTTTTCGTAATTCTGGTTATGAAATTCAATTAAGAGAGTCAATAAAAGGGGTTTCTGAAGTAACTCGTAATCATTAGGGGGCGGATATTAATGATATAATTTTTTTCTTTTCACTTTAGAAATATGCCGTATAGTACAAAAATTAATTTTTAATGCAAAAGGAAATAACCCATTTTTATACGTAATTTTTTCCATTTTTTCTTGATTTGGGTGATTTTGTTGATACAGGTAAGATTTTTTTACCTTCTTCCGTCATTTTTAATGGCTTATTTAATTGATTTTAATATCATTTTAATGGTACTTGCTTCAAATAATATTTAAGCTACGCAACAAATGTTCTTCACAGAATTCCTGAGCAGCGTATTCGATTTCTTCCCTCCGAAATCGTAATGTCAGCCGTTGTGAGTATGTAATCTAAGGTTCCTGTGACGCCGATTTTGGGTTAACTAAAGACAGAAATTTTCTGTTAAAGAACATTCCAAACTAAAATTTTGTAAGTTGAGTTCACTTGAATGAAAGGAAGCAGCCTCGAAGAGCATTTTATGGATAATTTTTGGAGATGCCTTAGGTCATCAAAATCCTCTCTTAACCATAAGGCTTCAAGTAGAGTACCCCAATAAATCAAAACACCCGTTTCAAACTCGCAGACCCTCGATGGAAGAATATTAATTTTGGAGAAAATCCGTTGAACTGTTTAAGCGCTAACGTTAACCACAGACATACGGACTGACAGACACACAGTTTGTCATCAATGGGTTTTTTGGTATTAAGAACCCAGAAAAGATGGATTATGACTTCACAACGTGTTATATTTATCTACTTTTTCGTTACAATGTTCTGGCAATACGAATTTTTCTACGGAAAATTGCGAGATATGAGATAAACTTTGTTTTTTTAACGGAACCCTATGCTAAATTTTAACTTATCGTAATGGGATTAAAAAGACGATTTCAAAGATGTGTATATCTTCTTTTTTAAGCGATTCGTATTTTAGAAAATGATGTGTTTTTGTAACGTATTTTTTCATTGAAGCGGCAATTTTCTATTCGTCCTTTCCTGCTCACTAAATGGGGAGCTCCGCGAGTCCTTCCTTCAGACAAACACGGTCATTTACTTGAGCACAGTAACAACTACTTTCTTCGATACTAATTTTGCCGAAAGATGACTTCATCTAGGGAAGACTCTAATGCTGCATTCGTGATTTCGGAAAGTTCCTGTTTTGTCACGCAAATACTATTCTGTTATTTTGAAACTGTGACAACATTCTATAATAAAGTTTAAGTAAATAATACAAAAATAAATGAACAATATCTTATTAATCAAGAATCAGAAGAAATGAAGGCTCTAAGAAACTGATAGAAGTGCGCTATCATTACCCCAGCGGCGCATTTTTATACTTTTTATATTCCAGGCCTCCGTCCTGTTATGTACTCCTAGTACGTGGCCTATGAGCGTTTTCGGAAAGCAGACAAAACCATTAACGAGTCATTTTCGTTTTGTTTCTCAGCCGAGAACAGGCAAGGTCGAATGGAAAAGTGGCAATTCAGTAGAAAAATACGTTACAAAAACATCAATTTCTAAAAAACGATTCGCATAAATGCGAAGATGTACACATACTTGAAATCGTCTTTTTAAGCTCATTACGATAACCTAAAATTTAGCATAGGATTTCATTTAAAAAACTAAGTGGACTTTATATCTTCGTAGTAAAAAATAGTACAAAGACGAAGTATGCAGTACTGAAGTTGCCCCCATTTAGGCAATCAATTGTCGAAACTGCATCTTCGTATCCTGCACGGTTGGGGAGATACAAGGGGTGTTATCACTTAGTTGTTCCACCCTGTATTTTCTCTTCTTACGAAGTAAGGATAAGAAAGTAAAAATGGATTTGCAAGACAGATAGACCTTTACACACCCGTGTACTTCAAGGAATATTAAACCATATCGGAAATGTTTTGCCAATTCCTTAACTTCACGCACGGTAGATATTCAGTGCGAATAAATTGTTTCGAGTTTCGAAACGAAGAAACATTTAAAGAAAGCAATATTTCATTCATCACAACAAATTTGATATTTTCGTCCCATAGTATAGTAATAAAGAAGTATGTTACACCGACATTTTTACGATTACAATATTGCTTACAATACTGCGCCTCCCCAGGCGGCGGATAGGGGGATGCCTGGCCAGACATATCTTGTGGGTACCGGGAAAATTAAAAACCCGGGGTGGACCAGAACTAGCGAAGAGGAAGAAGAGGTCGGCAACGGCTCTGAAGAATGAATAGATGCTTGACAGCTCTCCAACGACAGAAGAGGCGGAAGACTTTAATACCTCGTTTCTCAAAAAACTGCTACCTCGCAGATGATGCTGTATCATCAAAAAGGTTAGGGGAAGGAAACCTAGAGAAAAATCTCTGGTCCTCCACGTTGGGGGTTGACATGTTGGGCCTGCACGCCATCGATCAGAAAAAAACTCATCATGCACGAGTTCCAAGCAATAAGCCTCGGAATCATGCTAGTCTACGACGACGACTTAGCCTACGAAATAGATTATGAATTTTGGAACTTGGAGTGTGCAAGGCATAGACACAAAGGAATCCGACGTTTTTAGAGAATTAGACAGATTTAATTTAGATGTTGCTGCCATATCTGAAACTAAAAAGAAAGGGAAGGATTTGGAAGAGATTCAAAATTACGTTCACATATACAGTGGAGTAAATAAAGAAAACAGAGCAAAGAAAGGAGTATCCATTGCCATACGCATATCTTCAAAACATTACAAAAAAAGTGGGATGGTATAAATGAAAACCTACTACGAGTTGATCTGCATCTGAAGGGGTACGATATGGTCGTAATTACCACCTATGCGCCCACGGACAGGGCAACTGATACCGAAAAAATTGAATTTTTTACTTGACGAACCTTCTAGACCAAATTGGAAACAGGAAGGAAATATATTTAATGGGCGACTTTAATGGAAAAGTAGGAAGACAATATGGAAGAAATGTAGTAGGGAAATTTGGAGAAGATGCAAAGAACGGGAATGGGGGAAGACTGATAGATGTGTGCGAGCAATATGAATTGAAGATATGGAATGGTTTTTTAGCACAAAAAATCCATAAATACACCTGGTCTCAACCATCAAGGAAATTATACTCTATAATTGATTACATTATTGGTAAATAGAGTAATAAGACCAGAGTGGAGGAATGTAGAGTATATAGAGGTGCAGAGTGCAGATCTGACCACTTTCTATTGCGAGCCAAATGTCTTTTCCCCTTCCAAAATGGAAAAGTAAAAAATCAAATGAAAGAAGGAGACTCTAGAAGAAAAGGCATAGATATTAAGTACAAAATGAGTTTACTAGATGACACATCAATCCTGTTCTTGTATAAACTAAGGCTCAGTGGGAAGTTGAAAATTGTGGATGACTCCTCCCCAAAAGCAATGTACAGAGATATAACAAAATACCTACATGAAGCGACGTACGAAATTTTTGGGGAAATTGAAAGGAAGCAGCCAAGAACTGGGACGTATTGGTGGAGTGACAAATTTGCTGAAAGGGTACGGGAGAAGAAAAACGCCTATGAAAAGTTGCTGACGACCCACGATCTAGACAGAAAAACTTACACACGAATATGTAGAGAAGTAAGAAAGGAGATTATAAAAGCCAAAAGTGATATGTGGGACATAAAGTGTCAAGAAAATACCATTGGATGCTCAAGATCACGGGAGACGTGGAAAGTGTTGAAACAACTGAGAACAAATGAAATGAGATATGGACATTTGCAGCTTATAAGCCTAGACAACTGGGCAAAGTATTTTGAAGAACTTTTGAAGGAACACCGTGTAGAATACCGCACTCTATATCAGCCGAAGAATACATCTAACAATCAGGTAGAAGATACATCACCAACTGAAGTTGAGAAAGTGGTGAAAGGTTTAAAAAACGGTAAAGCTCCGGGACCCGGTGGGATAAATATAGAACTAATAAAATCAGCTCCATCGGTATTGTTTGAACAGCTTTCAGAATTATTTAATGCATGCCTCAGGGGCCATGGGATACCTGAAGTCTTTAAAGTGGGTTACATCTCCAGTATATTTAAAAAAGGAGATAAGGAGGAATGCTCCAATTACCGTGGTATAACCGTCCTGAGTTCCCTTGGTAAAATATACGGTAAAATTATTAAAAACCGATTGGAAAACGAAATAAATGTAATGGAAGAACAGAGTGGTTTTTGAGCAAGTAGATCCTGCATAGATAATATATTTACCATCCGACAAGTTACAGATAAGCGGCTGGCGCATAACCTTGAGACACATCTAGTCTATATTGACTTGCAAAAGGCGTACGACAGTGTCCCCCTTTCAAAATTGTGGATGACTATGGAAAACCAACACGTTAATAGCATATATATATTAGGGCCATTAGAGAGTTATATACGGACAATATCGCTTATGTCAAATTAGGAAATAGCATATCAAAAGAAATCAAAATAAATAAAGGGCTAAGACAGGAGTGTTGTATTGCACCAACTCTCTTCAAAATATATCTAGGAGAAGCTCTAAAAATTTGAAAGATAAAATGCGAAAGGATGGGAATAAAATTAAATAACGATATGTTATATTCACTAAATTTTGCAGATGACCAAGTGCTATTCGCAGAGAATGAAGACAATGCATATTATATGTTAAGGAAATTAAATGAGGAATATGGAAAATGGGGCTTGAAAATCAATTTCAAGAAGACAAAGTACATGGTGGTAGGAGGGACAGGAAAAGATGTAGTAATGGAAGATGGCTCGGTCGTTAAGTGTTGTCAGACGTAAAAGTATTTAGGAACAATATTAACAGACCAAGGGGACAGTGAAGAGGAAATTAAACATCGCATTCTGCAAGGAAAATCTGCTATTCGGCAATTGCATTCAATAATATGGAAGAAAAATATTTATAATAAAGTGATAATTATAATTTATAAAGCAATTGTGGAGAGTATATCACTGTATAGTGCTGGATTGTGGGAGATCTCAAAAAGTAATGCGAAAAAGTTAAAGGCTATGGAAATGGAGTTTTGGAGACGCAGCTGTAGTGTAACGTTAATGGAAATAATCAGGAATGAAAATGTAAAGCAGTAAATGGGTGTCATTTCGGATATAATGGATACAATAGAAGGGAGAAGGTTAAAATTGTATGGTCATCTTAGAAGAATGCCGGAGGAAAGATGGCCATGAAAAACTTGGAGGTGGCAGGTGCCAATGCACAGAAAGAGAGGTAGACCAAGACTCACGTGGTATGATGGTATGCGACAATGAGAGATCGTCACATAATGCGGGATTCAAACTCGTGACCCTTCAAGTCGAGACTACTAAAGTCTGCCCACCTATGCGATCTCGGTCGGCTAGCCAGGTCGCCAGGCCTAGGGTGAACATTTTTGAAGGTTTTAGGCGAAGGAGAACAAGCTAGATCACGTCTATGCACAATATGCAGCTTGAGCAATCCGTCATAGTGCTTGCAGTTCATGCGATACACTACTCATCACGTTCACTTGGCTTTGCTGAAAATGTTATCCAACATTCGTCCAACATTCATTCAGTTAGACTGAAGAATAGAACCTTTTTGCCATGGGAACTTGAAGCTCAGGTATTTAATGTAATTTTACATTCAACAGCAAGATAACAAAGCTATTAAGCTTAAGAGAGGGAAACAACAAGGAGTAGCGTTTAACAATATCAACCTTCAATTTTTGTTTCTCCTTATTTAGACATGATCCAAAATTTAATATAGCTGTTTCGTTTCGTTGCTTTCTGCCTCGGAATGATTTTTACGGAAGATGAGAGAAAGTAAAATAATTGGAGATGCGTTGTCATAATCCTTGTAGGTTTTTTTAATGGTTGGTAGGAGTCGAAAAAGCTGTACTTATGAAGAAGACAAAACACTTAGATAATATGATAGGTATTGAGATAAGAGATGGAACCACATTGATTTCTTGATTGAACACTACAAGCAAATATCAAAATTGGGCTCTACATAATTGTGGTGATTTAAAGCAGAAAGTACATTATCTGAAACCACTAATACAGTCGCACTAAATGAAAGCTTAGGGAATAAATGAAAACTTTGAAAACTATGAGTTTTGGCGAGATATTTGTATTTCGCCTTTTCATTATTAAGAGGAGAAATGTCTTTCTAATCTATCAATTCCCTACGTAGAAAGTTAGAAAAAAACTTTCGAAGTTTCGGAGGAAGTTTAGAGTGTCCATACTAGCTAATATTTTAACTCTTGCCTCTTAAATGAACTTTAGAGTTATTAAATGGAAGCCACAGGCTTCGATATAACTCATGAAAATAAAAGCCGGACACGAGGCCAGGAATACCCAGCTTATAGAAAATGATTAGATTCAGCCCAAATCGTGGCGCATGAAGATTCTCTACTTTGATGGAGGCTATAAGAATATTGTGTAGATATCAATACGATATCATAACGACAAGTTCTCGTGAAATATTCACTCCATACAATACAGAACCAAATAAAAAAAAGCACAAAGGTATTAAATTTTCCAAAAAGTTTGCTCTCATTTCGCTTCATTGTTTGCTCAATTACACAGTATAACACCTTCTGACGATGATATTGTAGTTTTCCTCACCTCAGAATCTTCATTTAAGAATAACCTAAATCTGCTCATTCAGATAACCAAACGGAAGTTTAACGGGTGTTTGGGTCACAGCATAAACTTTTAATTATTGGAATCCTGCCGTCAAGTATTGACCGATCATCAGTTTAATGTGTTTCTGCTATATTTAATTTTGTTTTTAAAGTTTAAATTTCGTACAATTTTATGTAGTTCTTAATTGCCCCTCCCCCATGAAAATATAATTTATCTATTCGCTGCTTTTAAATATAATAGCCTATTCCTAAATATGAGTAGATATCCTTCAGTGATAAGAGGTCGAAATGAACGTGATATATTTCTTTCAGCGTTAATTTACCCTTTCAGTGATATAAAATATTCGAGGTAATAGGAATTATCTGAATTAATGCCATAAATGGGACTCCCTACTGTGTGGCGCGTCATGTTAGATATTTTTTCACATACGAGTCATCGCGTTATATTTTTCATAATGTAATTATGGTCGATTGTGGCCCCAGATTTAGACGAACATGTGTGGGCCCCCCAAAAGTTCTTGTTTTTTAGCCCCTGATATGTTTCATCTTTTGCCCCACTTCAAAAAAGGAGGTTAAACTTTTCCATTTTTGAAGGCGGTTTTACGCATTTTTAAAACGAATTTTAGCTACCATTGAAAAGAAAAAATATAAAATTTAATAATACGAATAGAATTAGAGTACTAGCTAAGAGAATTGCATCATACAGCATGAAAATGTTTAACTAAAATTCAAAAATTATTTATAAATATCGAAAATTCAAACGCTGATTGTACATTTCATTTTCATATAGTTTCAAGTATACGAATTAATTTAATTTCAATAGAATTCCAACTCAATTATGTACAGAAAATTATTTTTAACACTTTTAGCCTGATTTTTTATTTCCTCCTCAAGACGACCACCAGCCACACACGCACGTGAGATTCTTTGTGTAATTCTCCGCAATAAATGTTGGCAATAATCACCGTCGCTACTCTTAAATATAATGACTAGAAAGATGTTGATGCATTCCCGACTCGAATCCTGATGACTATTGTAAAAGATTTCTTTTTAAATACAAAGTAGTAAACAAATAGAAAGTAGTTCATTTTTATTGCTCAAATAAGCGGTAGCGTTATCGTGTGTAACCTACGCAGCCTAGTAATGATAAACTGGACATAAACGAACGCAAACATGCTGCCAGGTTTTACCGTGGATTGTTGACTTGTATGTGATTATAATTGCATGATATCCAACATGTCATTGGTAAAGGTAAAGTTGGTGTTTTACGGAACCTTCAAAAGTCTGAGCTCTTCAGAACCCCTCTAACTGGTAAATTAGAGATTTTTGAAGCTAGAGTCTTACTGTATTATTAATGTTCGCGAATACACTGCATCTATAATACTTTTTAGTTTTTAGTTTGTTCCAAGAACACGTAATTTAACAAGTTATTTGGAAAGATAAAGTAGATCAATTTACAATAAAAAGAAACGTTGTGGAGAATGGTAAGTGGAATTAAAGAAAATACGATGGAAAAACTTACTCTTAATTATTAAGATTAACCACTGTTAGAATTCCATGACTTTGGATGCATACAATTTTTATCGTAATTAATTGCTATCTCTTACTCTTAGAATTATACGTCTTGATACTTACATTTTATGAGTGAGGTATATGGGTAAAGGTGATATTACATTAATGAAAGTTTCTTCGTGGCCTCGTTTCATGAACTGTGGGTTAGATTACGTAAGGATACGTGAGTTTCGATTATATGATTTTCTAGGTAGCATGCAATGGTTGAAAAGGATATTAAACCAAATAATTAATATTAACAAATTTAATTAATTTGTACATATTGAAAAGGTTAAAAAAATAACTAAATGTGAGTGATAACGTATCTCGTAATTGATAGTAGATGAGCAGTAGCAACTAAAATAGGTACATTGAAGAAAGTTGAAAGATACACGAAATATAATTCGGTTTTGATCTGGTAAACACTGCGTTGAGAGGCACTATCTGACACCAGTCCTTTGGTCCAAAATACTTCTCCAAAGGGAATGAGAAAATCGCTGCATAGGTACATTTTCACCTGGCAGTCAGAAGCCCCTCCTAATAGATTTTTGAAACATCTTCAAAGATCATTGCAATTCCAAATAGTTTTAAAATGTATGAGTCTTTCTGTTTCTAAGTGATCTTAAAACATTTTCATTACTTAACGTTATTAGTAGACTACACTGTAGTACACAAGCTAGTGGTATTGTGATAAGGAAAGCTGGATATATTAGGAAAATACTGATATTTTCCTAAAAAGCCTAAAAGGTCTAAAGTGCAGAAGTATAACAGTTTGATTATTAGCAACACTATTAAAATTATATATATTTATATATAATAATATAATATACTATTTACAATATAAATATCATTAATGTAGTGTAATATTATATATCACATTTTAATGTAAATAATTATTGATCATTTAAAGTTACAAGTAATTATACTTTCCCATTTATTTTTAAAAGAAATAAATATCACTAAGACAACAGTTAATATATGAAGTACGTGTTAACTTTATTAAATTTCTAAAACTTTTACACACAAGTTCAGTTACTGAATGTAATTTTTGAAACATAATTTAAATTGGAATATACTCAGTGCATAATTGTAATGTTTCTCAGCTGAGCCATGTTTATTGGATTGCAATCATGTTTTTCTTCTATAAACCATTCATGGGAATTGATTTTACACCGAACCTTTGTATTTTAATATAATTTAAGAAAACATTACTCCTAAACAAATTATTACTTTTATAAACACGTCAAAAGTGGCGAAAAGGAAACCATGCATGTGATAGGTTTCTATATATATTTGTTTGTCATATATTTCTTTATAATGTAACTGGGAGTATGTTAACTGGAAGTATGTTATTACAGCGACAGTGTCATCAAATCATTTAGCCATGCCAGTTGACGGTTACTGGGAGAAATTACAGGAAGGATCACTGGAATAAAATGTGTTATCATTATTATTCCAAAGATGTCATATTATAATATGATAACTTTTAATACATCTAGAAAATGGTTGATAATGAAACCTGTTGTAAACATCATAATCAGTTTTTGCTTTTATATGTTGCGTTGAAAAAGATTGTCGAGCGGTGTAATTGCACGTGTGTTAAAAATATTTATTCAATGAATAATACAAATTGGATATTCATTTCAGTGAGTTTATTAAATCCTTATATACTTTGTGATGAGATTAGTTTATATTTTGTTTTATTTCATGTTATCTTTAGTATGTTTACCATTATAGCTACTCTATAAATTACGATTACTAATGGGGAGTCGTACTTTTTATGGGGAATACATTTTCTAGACAGGTATACCCATGAAAAGGTTTAAAACTGCAGAATATTAACGTGACCTAAACAACATACACTTGAAGAAACTCAGTGCGTTAACGTGGGTAGTGGTGAGACCGCAAGTAAAGTTTAAGAATTTTCTGTAGGAAGTAAAGGTGATGATGACCATAGTCTCCTAACAACCATTAAGTTGAAAGGAGGAAGAGAAGGCCGCTTTCATTCATTTTCCAATCTCAATTAGCGTTTTAGCCATTCATGCGAAGCAGTTTTTATTCTGAATACATGCATGTAACATGCCCGGGAAAGAGGTCTCCTACAATGCTACACAAAATATTGAGGAGGTAGTGTTTTGTTGTTAGGCTTATTTAAAGCGTATTTATGTAAATAGACTTTTTAAAAACGGCATCTTTACAGGTCACCACTGTGTTTTTTGGAAACAACATGTTCTGAACTTTGAAGTAATTTGCTTTCTGCATTGCATTTCTTTGCTTCAGTTTTGAATTCTGTTCAAAATGTCCTAAGTCAGTGGAAGCAAACGAAAAAAAACGGGCGATGGAAGAAGCTTATGCCTTAATGCTTTCCGTTTTTGGGGCAGGTGACCACTGTAGTGGCTTGTCTGTGCCTTCCACTGTACGAAGTGTGTTAAGTGAATGATTCCAAGGTAAAGGGAACTCCCATTTCCGTTTTGTCATAGAAGGTCTTTTCTTGTTCACTGAACGTGGGTCTTCACTGTCATTGTTTGAAACCGAAAGATTCGCAAGGCGTTCGTTTCGACTCGGGTAATCT
Organism: Teleogryllus occipitalis; assembly: GCA_011170035.1. NCBI lineage: Eukaryota > Metazoa > Arthropoda > Insecta > Orthoptera > Gryllidae > Teleogryllus > Teleogryllus occipitalis. The sequence continues at coordinate 80,699 of BLKR01014874.1, forward strand.
GCTTGGCAGGCGGCCGATCACACTTCTGGTGAGCAACGTCACTGCCTCCCTGCAGTGAGTTCCTCCCACGTCACCGCGTACGAGTCCCCTCTTCGCTCGCGCGCGCCCTCACGGCTCCGTGGGCGTATCCCCTCCCCTCCCCCACCCCCTTCGCCGCACGGCGCGGCGCGGCGGCGCGTGTGCAGCCCCGTGCGCGCAGTTTTCCGAACGGTGGCGTCGCGTCGGTGCGTGCGGCCGTGCGTCCTTGCTGCGGCCCCGTGGCCCGCTTGCGCGCGACCGGCCTTGACACCAGGGCGAGATAAATGGCCGTGCGTGGGCAGGGCTCGCGCGGCGGTGACGGTGGCGGTGGCGGCGGCGAAGGCGAAGGCGGTGGCATCGGAGCCGCGGCTACACGGCGCGGCGCGACGCCCAGTACTCCCCGCGCTACCTACTCCCCCCATACGCAGCAACCCCTCCCATCGCGGCGCCGACCGCCTTCACCCTGCAGTGGGGCTTTGCCAAGACAGGAACCGCACAATTGCCTGCGCTTTGATCGCTTATTGCAGCAATTAAAGCCGTGGTTTGCGACCATTAGTACCACTCGAAGTTTTCTTTGTCATCTGTATCGGCCCTTATAGCTCAATCCTAGCATAGCCATTGTCTTTGCAGCGTCGCTGACCGGACGTCGGGAGGGATTTCTGATGATGGCGGTTTTTCTGCATAGCTACTGCCACTGTTTGCAGGAGAATTCCGGCGGTTGGCTGCTTTGGTCGGTGGTTTTCCGTGGTTTCTCCGATAAATACAAGGTGATTACCGGAGCAGTACTGTAACAGCGCGCCGCAAACCGCGCGTGATCTTTCCTTCCTCATTCTTGTCCTGTTCTCTCGCCTTAAACACACACACTTGCATGCACTACACTACCACGTATGTCGGGAGATCAGTTGGGAGTTAAGAGCTTGTGCCGGTTGGGATAATGCCCCCGCTGATAAATACCCGGAGAGGGTAACCCGTCTACGTGTAAGACGGCATCGGATCTCACTTTCCAGCAGGGAAGAAACACCATTTCCCGCCTATAACATGCAATGGTCACGTAACTAATGACCATAGTCATTACGCCCTGAATCACTAAATAATCATATAATAAATCTGATCACTGATCAATAACTTGTTTCACTAATGTTGTCGATTGCGAATACTGCAAAAACTCTCTAGGAAAATTGTTTCAAACTTTCACCAATCAATAATACTCTGAGAATGAAATTTCAATTGCAGTAATTGGCTGGAAAGTGAGTTAATTTACAACAAATAACAATTTTTACATTTTTCATGCGTATCGCTTCTTTTAAATGAGTTTTTCCTTACATTTTAAAATTAAATTCAAACTGTCGTTCATGTGAAATCAATATGAATATTTCTTTTCTTAACCACATTTCGAGAAAAAATCAACCTTCAACGTTTTAACAGTAACATTCTATTACATAAACTATAATACATTCTATACATAAACATCTATTTCATTGCAAGAAGCGATATACAATTGAAAAATTTTCGTGAAAGGGTGGAAAGTATTCTAGCCATGTTTATACTCCCTGTAATGTTTTAAGAAGTGTTTGTATTCCTAACCCTTTTCAACCTCAAAGTGCGACAAAACCATTTCAGATCGAGAAGTAACACGATCAAATTGAGATCATACGTATTCAAATTGAAATCATAAGCAATCGAGTCGAGATTTCACCTTCATATTGAGACCAAACAATAACAAAATGAGAAAGTTAGGCAATTGTTTTTGTTGATAATAGAAAAAATAGGTTAGTTGTCGAAATTGTCGGATTTCTCCTGGTGGTTTATTATGCTGTAAATTAAGGAAAAAACTCGAACGGACAGCATTAAACAACAAATGCGTACTGTACTTATTAATAATGGGCATTGGAGAAGTTTGGCATATTCTCTTGGTATGGAGAAGTCAACTGCCTACATATGGATGAAGAATAAAAAAAGAAAAAATACTCTTATTAGAAGAAGGAGAGTGAAAATTACAGAAAAACATCATGAATTAATAATATATTACAAAAATTAAAACCCCAGGGTGGTACTAAAAGGACTTCAGCGGAAATTTCAAATAAATCCGGAACTCACAATGTCCACGGAATGATTAACCCATTAGTGCCCAGCGTTTTTATTTAGTCACGGCAAAAACATTGTGTCAGTGTGTAATAATTTGCAAATTTTATTTCTTCAATAGACGTACACATTCTAAACAAAACATGTAAAAAAGTTTTTTCCATTTCTGATAGCCAGATGGCGAGGGTCTAACGTATTCGTTATAGGATGCATGGAAATGAATGCCTCCGGATAATGCCTAACGCCAATGCCTCCATACTGCCGAGAACATATACCAGTCACCTGCCACTTGTCATAGATAATGCGTTCTGTTATCTTGACATAGAACAAATATTTTTGGAAGATGAATTTAACAATCATTCCTTCGTAACGTTGAGTCCATATGGCCCTATGTTCATTCCCATTTGAATTACTTGATCATGCGTTAAATACTCTGTGAAGGAAGATTTATCAAAGCAGTTGCCACGACTTTTAACTGCCGACGAAAACGAAGATTTAGACCTCTCTCAAAAAGAATTTTGACTTTGGAAGGTAGAATGTAACACAAATATTAATACAATAAATATTAAGTATTGTGCAAAATGTATTGTTCATATTGAGATATTTTTTGAGATGCTTTCAACATGTTAGATATTGCTGTGTAAATAGGTTTCTTTAGTATATACTAGTGAAAACCCGTCAAAATTTGACGGTGCCATCTGAGATAAATGTAAAATACTGTGCGCAGACTAATGTTCACAATATGTTGCATTGTTTGGATATTCAGGGTATAACGAAGATATTCTGTGATGTGGAGTTCCCAAAATTTTGAACACGTATGGCCCATGACCAGGTGGCAATGCAATATCGGCGACAAATGACACAAAAGAAAGAACACCATTATACTGACGGATATTATTTCTAAAGTTTTTTGATGTGTTATCATCTCCTATAAACAACTTTGATTTCTTCAGATATATTGCTTGAAGATAAACATATTTTCCCATTTAAGCAACGCAGAGTAAACTCGTTTGCAGAATTTCTCTCACATGTGAAGTACAAGGCAGAACAAAACTGACATTTCATAGTCAACGACCACGCAGAAAACGAAATGATCTCACTATCACGACACTTACGCTGACTGCCTGCGTTCAGTTAATGTACATTTGCGTCTTTTGGGGCGCGTGGGCAACGTTTCGGAATTCGACGTAACCTGTGAACAACTTCATTACATCAGTACAACCTATCAAAACCCACTGTCCGAATGTTCTCTACAAAATTCACCACAAACGCAAATACAAAACTGTCTACGCCACAATGCAATTATTACACTGAAACAAAACCTTGAATTGTAAACAAATCTCAACAATCGAAACAAAACATCACGCAGCACCACCATGAAGTATCGTGGACATCTATCGACTCATGTACATCGATTTTAAAACAATCACCCTTTGGAAGAAAACAATTGACTATTGATAAGCGTACTATTAAAGAATGATTTAATTAATTAATTTACACCGTAAATGTTGCTGAATCAAAACAAATAATATCTGATAACACATCTAGGGATCACATTATTTCATTTGAAGGAAAAATACTACTATCGGTTCTGTAGAAGCTCTAAACGAAGCCATGGCAGAATACCTTATTTTTTTAAATATTTAGATAATTATACTTGTGATGGTATATTTTTTGTCTTTGATAAGTACCTATAATTGAATTAAACATTTGTTCGTAATTTCCATTCATATTTTTATTTGTGTTTTACATTTTAATGCAATGGGAATTGGTTCAACGCTTTCAATCCTAAAGACGTATCCGATACGTAATCTTCCTTTTACCGCTGTGTCCTATGGACGTATGTCATACGTTCTTCCAGATTTGTCTTCTTTGACAAGATATAAATAAACATCTCTTGGACGTTCATAGGCTCCTAGAATACGTTTGTTAATATCGCTAAGAGGATCTCAGGACGAGTGCCAATCTGTGCTTCTACTTGTCGCAAGTATTTGCAACTTCTCCTGAATTCGTTCTTGCGGGCATTGTCGATTACGTTCAGAATACCTTTCTTTCTAAGTAGTGTCCGTGCTGTTTGCCACAGATACAGATGTTCACAAGGCATATACAGGTATCAAATTTATAGCGACTCTCAACATTAGAAATTTAAGAGTTTTGTATAATGAATCGGAACTGAATTCTTCTAACGAGGTCGATGATTTTCTTCCTGGACTATTGACTAATTTGAACAATGAAAATGATAGCGAGGAGAGTGATAATAGTGCTAATTATTCTATTGGTGTGTCTTCTAAAATTCAAGTATTTTCATATCTTTTATAGTGGCATGAAATTGTTGAACAAATTGCCAGTGTTAGAAAATCAGTGAAATTAAAAAAAATGTCCTGTTAAATGAAGACTCAACTGAACTATTTTCCATTATTTTTGACACATTTTCTAACAACAAGGAATGAAACAAGTAGATATGCAAAATAAACTATTTTTGAACTTTAACAAAATATCATAATTATAGTGCACCGGTATTGTTGTCGGAAGAAGTTCCCTCGTTTTTCTCCCAAATTTTGTATCATTGATTCTTTCCGCAAAAATAAAAAATTGAAAACGTGTTTTTTTAATTCTAAACTCACTCCTATCTTGTAATTAAATAAAAATAAAGTATATACAAACTTAAAGAGGAAAATAATTCTACAAGCTGTTATCATTTCCTAGTTGTATGATGTATTTAATAGATATTATTAGAACTAATAACTGTAATACTTCATTGAGTTTTCCTGGTTATTAACCACAGCTCGCATAGAAACACGTTATCCTGAAACATCTCAATAAAAGATAATTTAATACATCGTTGACATCATCTGCGTAAATCGGGTTTCAAGAAGCACGTTTCACTTGACACATTCTCACTTGGAGTAGCGTAATTCTGTGAAGTTTATAATTTATTAACAGCATATATCACTGAGCAATACAAATGATATATTAGGGGCATTGTAAAATTATATTTGTTGTCCAATCCATTCCTTGCTTCCCGCTCAGCAACACATTAACCGATAAAGAACTGAAAGTTCATGTTGCCAATCATTTCCTTAAAAAGAAATTATTATAAAACAGCACGTTCTTTCTCGCTCGTATTTTCACGCAAAATTACGCGAAAAGTAGTCAAAATTTCGAAAAGTTGTACAGGATTATATTTTAAAACTATCTTTAAGGAGCTGATTTCATTCAGGGAAAAATCTCTGTCTTTAATATTTTAGTTGTAGGAAGACGCAAAAAAGTTAAACTTTTACAATTTCCGCAAAATCAGGGTTTCCAACGAACATGAGACTTGCACAATTCTCTTAAACGTTCTTCACACTATCTAACAAAAAGAATTAATAAAAACTATGCATTTAATAAAAAACTTATTTTAAATTTTAAAAAATTTCCCGGGGGCTTAATGTAAAGTCCCCCCCCCCAAAAAAGTAAACTATAGATTTCAAATTCAAGGGGCAGAGACATCAGCCAGATCGATTGTGGAATATCAATTTTGGAGAAAATCGGCTGAATGCTTTAGCCGCTAGCGTTGTTCACGAGCAGACAGACGGACGGACCGACAGACGTTTTGCCGTCATTCGATTTTTCGGTGTCAAAACCGGGAGCTCATTGCATTAACTGATTTCACTGCAGTACCTCTGACCGGGAGGTCCTAGGTTCGAGTCCTGACGGCGGCAAGATTTTCGACACTAGCTTTTCAGCTAGGTCGAATTCAGTCGCTGTCTGCAGGAGAATTCTAGCGGCTGGCTGCTCTGATCGGTAGTTTTCCGTGATTTCTCCGATCAGCACCAGGCGCACCTCGCGCGATGTCCTTCCCCTTCCATGTCCTTTCCTCTCCCCTTACACACACACACACACACACACTTACACTAACATGCACTACACTACCACACATTCCGGGAGACCGGTCGGGACCTTGGAGCTTGTCCCGGCTGGGGCTTTGCCCCGCTATTGGGAGAGTCCTGGTTGGGGGGAAACCTCACTAGCCGACGGTAGGTCGGCGCCTGATCTCGCCATCCAGGGGGGGAAGATCACAGCCATCTCCCGAGAAAAAACATGCACTTCACTAACGGGACTAATAACCAAAGTAGTTGACACGCCCGGAAACACGAAAAAATCAATCACTCAATTCGATCAACACTAGGCGAATGCCGGAGCAGTACCCTAACAAACGGGCCAAAGACCGCGCGCGATCTTTCCATCCTCTTCCTTGTCCTATCCTTCCCTTACACACACACTAAAATTCTCTACACTAACACATATTCCGGGAGACCGGTCGGGAGCTTAGAGCTTGTCCCGGCTGGGGCGGTGCCCCGCTGGTGGGAGAGTCCTGGTTAGGGGGAAAACCCGCTAGCCGACGGTACGGTACTGTACTGAACTGAGAAAAACATGCACTACACTTACGGGACTTATGACCAACGCAGTTGATGCGCCCGGTATCACTAACCAACCAAAATCGGTGTCAAAGGCCCATAAAACATGGATTCTGTCTACATCACGTATTAGAGGATTTCCCCCCCCCCCGAATTTAGCTACTGGATATATCCACTTTTTCGTTACCAGGGCCCTGTAAGAAGAGTTTTCTGCCAAAAATTCGCCATTTTTTCGCGCTGAATTAAATAACTTTGTCTCTACTCTGTAGCGAGAAAAGAATAATAATTGATGCAGGAAGTTACGACAAGAAGTTAGTAGTTTATCAGTTCATGCTCGTCATAAATTCACTATTTATAGTCATTTTGCGTCTTATCTTTTAACGCCTCCCATAGAACGAATCTACTCTGTAAGCCGAGAGATCGGAGAAACAAAACAGAGAACTAGGGGATCGTAAAATTAAGTATTCTGGTACAAACTGCACTGCGTAGTCTCCTGATTGTTTGAGGTAAATAGCCGACGTTGGATACCGTGGATAAGTTGATGCAACATCAACTGGACCTGAAATGAATTAGCTTAGAAGACGAGATTTCGTTTCCTCGGTGAAGAGTCGATATACATCATACATCATTTGTACTCTTTCACCATACTATGTACTTAAATAGTAATGAGAAAGTATTGTAGTGCTGCGGTAAAACATACGTCGATTTTTCGACAGAAAACTATTATTGTTGGTCCCTGATATCAAATAAATCTTCTTCTTCTGTGTAGTGAATTTCTTTATCTAACATTTTGTGTAGTCAGAATTCAAGTTTTGAGGGCCCTTCGTACCGAAAAATTGATTGATGGCAGAACGTTTGTAAATCCGTCCATCCAAGGAGAAAAAATCACGAAGTGAAAAAGTGTGTGAATCTTCCGCAAACACACTTTGGACGCGTCAAGCAGCTACATGTTTGCTCTAAAGAGTATACCGAGAAGTTTGTGCAAATGGGGTTCCATAGATTTGCCCTGACCTGCGCCAAAGCAAATGACCTCTATTGACGTTAGAGGACTGCATACGTTGCACCATCCTGCATCTCGCAAGTACGTGATGCAAGCTGGCGCCGACCGCCACCGCAACGCAGCGGCGCTACAACGCAGAAGTTCAGCGACGCAGTTGAGAGTGCATTGCTGCGCGCAGCACGAGCCCCAGCCATTGCCCGAAGTACTACGATACACCTTACACGCGAGCTTTGAGAGGAAGTTCTACTTGCACATCTGAAATAGGGAAAATGGTAAAGCCTATTATTGATTATACAATTTTCGTTGACTTCCACCTAGTGAGAATACTAGTGCAGTCGCCAGAATAGGCAATCTCTTAAAAATTGAAGAAAATTTAATTAAAACTTATTTTAAAGTTTGGCTTAAATACATTTTATCAGAATCGATTGTTTGGAAGATTCAATTAAAATACCAAAGATCGGAATGTAAAAAACTCTACCTACTGTTTCGCCACAAACGTTCATAATCTTTGCATTTGTCTAAACTTCAAGCTTCTTCCAAACGTTTTGGCGTTTTCAAATATCAAATTCATGCTTGTTTTAGTCAGAAACTAACTCTAAAGTTGACTACGCACATTGACTACGCACAAGGTTGTTCGCATCTACAAACATTTGTTGCGTACGCAACCATCATCGCCAAAACGAGCAACAAGAAGGCTACCAGACCAGTTGAGTGGGCGGAGGCGCCCCGTGCGCTAGGCCATGTTCGGCGTTGGATGACGCGGCGTGGTTCGGCTGACTTGCTCCCGGCAACGCTTGGCCCGGTGCAGATGCAAGAGAAATCGCGCAGCGCCCTCCCCGCTCACGGGGTGACGAGCTCTTCTACGTACGCGCCCCTTTTATGGTTCAAAGTAACGGTCAAAGCGTTCCACGCCGGAGTAGTAGGGCCTCGTTTTTTATTAGGTGCTTGTATTCACTTGTCCTAACCCTCATTTGATGCCCTTAGACATTTTCTCCTGCCGGCTGGGGACTCTAACCTTCAGGTCACCATTGTACGTTTCAGCGTTCTTTTTATTCTTAACACCGGAGTAGTCATTGGGATCGAATTTTCGATTGTTGGAAGTATTCTGTACTATCGAAGTCGTTGACTCCTAAATGCTAAGAGTAGTAATTGGCCTGTGGAGGAAGCATGGTCGCCCTAGAGAATGTTCCGTTGTCTCTCGTGGGACTGTTCGGAACGCAACCTCGTGTCCCCGCCCCCACAGTTCCCTTGGAAATGGGCTGCTCATGTGCATTGTGGACCTAGCGTGCTCCCAGACTCCTGCTTCTCATAGTTCAGGAAAAATGAAATCATGTCAGAGAGGTGATGCATGGTGGTGGGTTCTTACCGAGGCCGCTATTGGACTCGCATCTTAGAGTCCGTCCGGGCCGACCTATGTCACGTCATATAATTATTCTGAACATGAATATCCACATAAAAGAAGTTCTAAACAAAGTGAATCTTCGATTATTTATCTAATTTTTATTTTATTGGCTAATTTATATAATCATTTTTCTAGTTTATCTAATATTTATAATTCATTATTATTTGAGTTATTATTCGTCATTTAATGATTGTTTGAAACATTTTTGTTTTCATTCATTGGACACTTAAAATGTATTTGATTGTAAACTTCACTTTTGTTTTTACTTTAATACTAAAATTGTCTGAGTTAACTCTGAGTTAGCGTTGTCTTTACGACTCTGATCAGGTGGTCCTTAGAGTTCGAGTTTCGGTCCCGACGGTGGCAGATTTTCGACTAGGGCTGGAAAAAATCATGTTTAAAAAAATTTTAAAATCAGATTTTTAATTTTAAATCGAATTATTTATTTAAATCAGATTAATTTGATTTAAATTATTTTTAATGAATTAGATGTTTTTAATTTAAACCGAAATCGTTAAATAATTTATTTGTCCTAATTATTTTAAAATCAGAAAAAAGTTGATTAAAACATCCGTTTTTAAATTTATCATTAAATTATTTTAATTTTATTTTTTTAAATAGTTACTATATATTTCATGGGTCCTGAGCAATACCGCTCTAACCCACAAAATCTTTAAATTTGAGTTTCATGCTCTTGAAACACTTCTCTTAACGAATAAATGGCACCACCTATTAGCATGATGATGAAAAAAAAGGTAGTCTTCGTTCGAAGAAATTTTACCATTCTTTTGTGCAATACTGCCCTAATCCAAAAGCACTTATTGTTGAAAACTAGTGAATTTATCGAAACACTTTTAACAATGTTTGGCAGTTTTTGAAATATTAAATTCTATTTAATGGTTATCCTGTTATTGAAAAATAGGGGTATAATGGCTGTTACTTGCGCACTTTCCCATTAATCCTTTAAAGGTAAGTGGGAGATATGCTTCCCACTGAAAGTAAAATTTTATCAATATACACAAAAAATGTTAATATTATTAAAACTAGTAAGATTAACTACAGTTCTCATTAATTTTAACAACATTAATTTTGTCCTTTAAATGAGTATTAATAAAATTACATCTTTAATTAATACTTTTAGTGGCTTTAGCTAACATTTTAATGTAAATCTAGAATTATGGACACCGTTGAAGCTTTTAAACATGTTTTTCTCGAAACTACCTTGGTGTATATAATGTTATGTAAGGCATGCACTCTTAATGAAATTACAAAATCGAATAATTGCAACTTCAATGCATAATACAATATAATATGATCAAAAGACACTCAACCTTCTTTTTTTTTTTTTAGTTTATTTCTATCTGTTCAACAATACATGTTTTTCAGAGGAGTTAATTTTTACCAGATCCTTAACATTTGGTTACAACCTAACTGCGGGTTCCCGTCGGATAACTAAGAAATTCAGTTTTAATAGAGATTTTTAGGACAGATAATAGAAAATTATATTTGGGGAATTTGAAATATGTAGTTATAATTTTGATCTGTTCACCCAATATTCATTTATGGGGGATGAAACCAGTCTCTTGGAAATTTTGATTTTATTCGAAGAGCTAGCTCTCCGGTTTGACCTAGATTGAAATCTTTGGCACTTATTGCAGTTGGAAGTAGATCGAAAATTTTTTGGGCTTGTTTTGTTATGAAGTCTGTTATGTTCGGGATTTGCAATTCGTCATGAATTTGCGTGTTTGAAATGAACCATGGTGCTTTTACTATTTTTCGTAGGATTTTGTTTTGTGTACTTTGTAAGTTATTCAGGTTAGTTTTGACGGTATTTCTCCAAATTGGACAAGCATAAGTAAGCGTTGGTCGTATAATCGATGTATAAATTAATTTTCCAGTATTTAAATGCAGATTAGATTTTTTTATTGATTATTGGATAGAGTTGTACCATTTTTGCTTTAGTTTTGTTGATTGTAGATTGCAAATGTTTATTCCATTTGAGTTTGGTATCAAGAAGAACACCTAGATATTTAATAGGTTGAGAATTATCCACCCACTTAATAGGAATATTATTTATTTTTAGTTGTGTGTGAGGGTTTATTTGTCGTAGTGAAAAAATTTTTGCTTGTGTTTTACTCTGGTTGATTTTGATATTCCACTGTTCTGCCCAGTCTGTGAATAGATTAAGATCATCCTGAAGGTAATTGATGGCTGTTTGTAAGACATTATGTTTGGCAAAAAGTGCGGTATCGTCTGCATAAAGGGCTATTTGAGAATTAATTAGAAATGGTATATCTGATATGAAGATGTTAAATAGGGTTGGCGATAGTGGCGATCCCTGCGGTATTCCTGCTGAAATTTTGTGAAGGTTTGAGTTGGCAAGGTTTACTTTAACCCTGAATTCTCTGTCGTTGAGGAAACTTTTGATTATGTTGAAAAGGTATTCCGGGGTGTCTTTTTGTTTTAATTTGTATAATAAGCCATGATGCCATACTCTGTCGAAAGCTTTTGAGATGTCTATGAAGATAGCTGCAGTGTATTGATTTTTATGGAAACTATTAGCTATGAATTCAGTAATTCTTAGAAGTTGATGGGTGGTAGAATAATTTTGTCGAAAACCGAATTGTGATGGAGGGATTATATTATTTTCTGCTACAAATTCTTGAAGTCTTTTTAGAATTAGTTTTTCAAACAGTTTTGAGAGAGCTGGGAGCAGACTTATTGGTCTGTAGTTTTCTGGATTCTTAGGATTTTTGTTGGGTTTGCAAAAGGGTAAGATTGTGGCGATTTTCCAAGCTTTAGGGAAGTAGCCTATTCTTAATGCCGCGTTGTAAATCGCAGTTATTCCAGCAATAACATTCATACTCAATTCCTTGAGAGCTTTGTTTGAGATGTTATCGTATCCTGAGGCTTTTTTGGTTTTGGTTTTTCTAATTTCGTCTTTTACTTCTGCAGGCGAAGTATATTTTATTCTGGTTTGGGCAGAATGAGTCTGAAGATTAATAATATTTTCTATTTCCTCTTTGAAATTCTGGTTAACAACTGGGTTATTAGTAAATGAGTTTTCGAAATGTTTTCAACCTTCTAAACACAATGAAACACTCAGCAGTTTGATATAATTTTGTTCTACTAACAAAATAAACTGCAAGCTGTTTCCCTTAGCTACTAAAATTGAAACAAAGAAACATATATTTTAATGAACAACGTAAGTCAAAATAATTATGTACAAAATAGTTGCATGTATGACACTCACCCGCTTAAGTATTTAACCATTGTCACCAACTATAACGGAGAAATAACTCGAATGTTGACGATATTACAATAAATATGTCCATCTCTTCTCACACTTTCTACGTTTTACGTAGACTTTTTTCAACGTTTCTACGTTAATTTTGTAGATTTTGTTACTTCCCTTACTCACTTGTTAAAACCAATGTCTTGTGAATGAAATAATGTAGGTGACAAAATTCAAGTGTCGGAGTGTGAATTTGGCATGATTGACAATGATAACAAGAGGTGTGATAACAGGTTTCTGGTATTGCGGGTGGTGAACGCAGGTGAATGCAGATGCATTTAATCTTAACAAACACGTACTTAAATAGAATATTTGTCCTAAAAATCCTTGCTGGGTGGGCGGAGGCGGAACGAAGTTGCAGCCTTTTATAGTGAGACTTAATTTCCTATTTAAATAACATGGAGTTTAGTTTTATTATTTATATTATATTATATATATATAATCGCCTCCTGCTTCAGCGGGGTGAAAATTTGGCTAACACGTTTACACGCAAAATAAAATTACATAAAACTACACAAAAGAAATTACACAAAACGAAACTACACAAAAGGAAATTACACAATAGGAAATTACTTAATATGAAATTACACTAAATTACTCAATTTTACACCAATGAATTTTTTTCTATTCGCCACAACTCTTCCGTCAGTCTTCTACTTATCTCAGTCTTTCGCTTGACCTTTACTCCGAACTGACTTTCACAGTAAGTACATATATTACAAAAGCAAACTAAAAAGCACTTGAAACCCACGAATCACATTATTTTTCTCTTTGTCATAAACTCTTCAGTAGATGCCTTCCGCTTGTCTGTGTCTTTCGCTTCCTTTGACCACGTGTTTCCAATTGGATTTAGGAACTCGTAAATAGCGAATATAGTCACATTATTTGTCATTTCTGAAAATTGTGTTTTTTCTTCTAATGCGCGCACTTCCGGCCAGGCCACTGTGTTTCAGTCCACTGTGCGGCGCCGAAAATCGAAGAACACGTGATAAGCCTGAACCGCGCGGTTAAACGAAGGACTGGCGTGTTGCGAGTCGGAAGTCGTGAAATCGGAAAGTGGTCGTGAAAAAGAAAGCCCAAATTTTAACATCACCTTTATGGGTGACGGAAATTTTTGATAGGAAATAGAGTTAGGGAAAATCTGATAAACTGTGTAGTAGGGAAAGCCTGGAGGTCCTTGCATTTTACTATGCGAATACTAAAAAAGAGTAGTGCGAAAGGAAGAGAATTAGTTTATTTATCTCTAGTACGTCTATTAATGGAATATGGGGCGGTTTGTTGGGACCCTTATAACAATTCGCAAAAGGAATGTTTGAATAGAGTACAGAGAATTGTGTTTAAATCTACTTTGCGAAGCAACAGGAAAAAAGTAGAATGGGAGTCCCTGGAAATCAGAAGGGTTAAGACCAGACCCTGTGCCCTGTACAAAGCATATGCCGGTTATCCAGCTTGGAAAGATATGTACATCTCGGTGAACCCTCGAACTTTAGTAGAGAGGATCACAAGCACAAAATTTAGTTTAGGCCACAGCGAACAGATGTTGGAAAATTTTCCTTTACAAATAGAACAATAACGGACTAGAATAAGTTGCCTGCGACAGCCTTGGAATCCTTTCCTCTAGGCATTCAAAGATTTAAAAGTAAATTAACTAATGATATTTGTAAACTTTATTAATTTAGTAAGTTAAGCTTATTATAACATTTATTTATTATTACTGTTATTTTTATTGTTATTGTTATTGTAATTACTATTAAATGCGTTACTTTATTAAATATATTATTATATTCCATGTTGTATTGTATTGAAGTGTGGTGATGTGTTGTGAAGTGTAGTGCTATAGAGAAGTAGAAAGAGAAGTGAAGTGCAAATGTGAAGTCGGGTAGTTAATAGTTTGAAATAACCATGCAGGACAGTCATAAAATGTAGAGTTAATGCTATTATTGTTTTATTGTTCTTATTGTGAACATTTTTATCATATTATTATTATTTATATTATTATTGTCTTAAAATAATTTAAAATTACATTTTACTAATATTCCTAATTGTAACATGTAAATTGTCGTGTCCTGCTACCAGGTTGTATAAACCTACCTAATAATAAATATATATCTAAATACATTCGGTGTTCTAACCAATTGCCAGAGCGCATGCTCAAAATGTCGTCCTTGTTTGAAGCAACGAAGCGTCACAAACACGCATCGCCGCTATATTTGGGCGCTGAGAATGGCGACGTCAAGCGGTTAGTCATGGTATCAAGGTTCGTGATAAGGATGCACCTCAAAAGGTAATAGTTCGTTAAGGCGGCAACAAGACAAGTACCCAGGCGCGTCGCGCGCCCTGTACAACCTGATGTAAAATATCCGTAAGTTCAGCGGGTATGTCAATCGTAATTTCGGTGCTGTTATAAAGAAATCACCAGCATAAAATCATCGTTGGCCTCTCGACGTATGCAATAGTATATTGCAATGCTCTACTATACAATGCTAATAAACCTGACACACATTGTTTTTCATTGCAAGAATTTTTTTTCAGAAATATTTATGGGGAATTCGAAACTGAATCCCCACTTTTAATGATATTTGTATTACTTCTTCCGCTTTTGGCGTCTAAATACTGTACTCTGTAGACCAGGAGTTCTCAAACTGTGAAAGTCGTAACTCCAAGGCTACGTGAACAACATCCATGGAAAAAGGGACGATTTAGTGAATAAATTAATCACTGAACTGATATGTCCGAGCACTCTGGCTTTTCAAAATATTCCAATGTCATTTGTAGTACAATATCAAAATCGTAGAAAAGTCGATTAGTTTGCATTACGTACACATATGCAAGCTCAGTTAGGTGGTTTACTAATCGTGTGTACTACTGTGCGAGACTTCTAAATGAGATTATTCACTATGATTTGCCAGTAAACTTCCCAATATCCCAATGCCAATTAACTTCCCAACATTCATAAGAGAAACTTGTTCGCTACGCGATTTATATAAACAATCATAAACAAAGAACTGTCTCTAAACAAGTCACTTACTGATTAACGAGAAAATTGACTTTCACGAAATGAATTCGGCTGTCCGAAATTCACATTTCAATCACATCCTGAAACACGTTCACGCTCACTGCCGCATCCGTAGAGTGATTTCAACAACTGATAATCGAAAATGCCAAAACATATTTTGTCTGCTCGATTTCTCCACCGCGATAAGCAAGACCCGTAGAAAAAAATATTCTCTTTAATATGATTTTTAAACTAGACGAGATACACAGTTTACTGGTATATCTTCAAATAAGCTCTGCTCACACCCAACATTCTCATTGGACACTCAGATTGACAATAAATTTTACTAGCTCTCAGGGAACGTTTAAAGTTCTTATATGCAAATTTTCGGGTGCTATGAAGCATAAGCGTAACTGAGGAGGAAGAGTTTGCCCTCTCCTCTTCCGAATATTTTGAGCTTTGTTGAATTGTCACAATTATGCGAAAATGTTACATTGCATGTAGTCATTTATAAAAATCTTTCAAGAACTTAAAAGGTTTGAATTCTGGGAAAAGAGTAGGAAATCTATAAAACATAATTATGTAATAAAAATAAACGAGAAAGGTCCCCATTACATTCTACGTACGAATCTTGAATCGTTTCTCGTAATCACATGTGATGAAGAGTCGTTTGCGCGAGAGGAAGACTCCTTCGCAGAGAGCATCGTCTGGTGACTAACCTGTGGGCGGCGACAGTTGAGCTCGAATCATACGTGAGGAAACGGTGATTCCTGCCTGGGAAAGAATCCAGCACTCCAGATCGAATTTGTATTGGCACCCCCAAATATTTTATTACTCTTATATGGGTTCCCCTTTGAAGTCCCCCTGGACTCCCCTTGGGCCCTAGGCAGGGGCCTAGTTTGCCTACGCAGAAATCGTGCACAGAAAGAAAACGTGCAGAGAATACTCTTCTTCTCAAAGTACGTCAAACATAATTATTAACAGTTTTAAAAGGGATCTTTTAATTTTTGTGGATACTTTTCATGTAGCTCCTAGGATGTTTAGAAAAATGTTACAATGCGGATCTGTAATCACTATTTTCCAACATTTAATAGAGCGCAATAATTACCAATATGAGATAATAGGATTTACCTGACGTTGTAAAGAATAGTTTAGACGAAATAGGAAAAGTGCGCGTCGTTATGAATTTCTTTAAAAACATTGAGGTACTTCATTCCATATGATAACTATTAATAATAGTCAATCCTTGTAATTTAACATTGTTATTAAAAGTGTTGTATTTTATTAATCGCAAATATAACATTCTGAAGTGCTAAATATAAAATATAATTAAAAACTATTGCATAACTCATTTACAATATGTAAATGAGTTCACTAATGACCAAGTCGTGAGTGCGACCATGAATATTTTTCTAAAATATTTTCTAAAAATAGATTTTGAAGTTTTTGTTTGAATAGAGCATAATTCGCTTAATAGATAAAAATTCATAGAAGACCTCTGAACTTTCCAAAATTGCGAAAGTTAAATTTTAATTTGGATGAGTCGGGAGCATGTGCCTGTCGGTCGGGCTCTAAGGTCGAATCTCAGCCCGCTCCATTTTTTTGTGAGTGGCAAACAAAAATTGCACTATTTTTCTGCAAGATGCTGCGTTCGTACATATCTTATTCAATATACGTAACTGTTATTTTGTCACCACCCTTTTATGTTATTTTGTGGGTCATCGATTCCAGATATATTTGTCATGTAAACGATTTATTACTTACAAATATGAAACATGGTCATGCTAAGTGTTATTTATTTTCGTTTAATGTAACAATTTGGAAGTGTGCAATCTGAAGTGAAAGATCAACTTAATGATAAGTGTAAAATCAGTGTTTCCTTTTGTAAATACTTTAAAGCAAAATAACGCATTAAACGATAACTTCAGTGGTATCTAATGTTTCTAAATAATCTATAATATCGTGATTTTTTTACACACTGTATACTTGTGATATGGGTAAATGATTTGATTCGCAATTTGTATAGTTGTAGGAATGAATTTCTGGAAACTGTAGCATGACTGCGTTTTTTGAGTCAATGGATGATTTTCTATTGCTTCTTCAGTAGTGTGAGAACCCTCCCACGAGTTATCTCTTCTCTTTGAGCTCCTTGAGGAGGTCAGAGTACAATGTAGTGGAGCAGTAATACACGGGATCGAAGGTCTTCCATGAGAAATGAATCTCTTTCAGCAACGGATGCGCATGGTAACTAGGATAACGAAGAACGCGCATTCTCAAAGTTGTTTGCTTACAGTAAATCACGAGACTATGCATTTATTTTGATAAACCCGTAAAGAAGGAGAAAACTGACTACTTTCACTTTTACAGAAAACATCTCTGAAACTGTGTACGCCGCCTTGTCTGTCAATTACAATATGACATTAAGGATCAAAGAAGATAAAACTCTCCACCCTTGAAGTATTTCTGTGACGTAAAATTGCATCTATCCATATTTTGGCTCACTGACACAATAGTGTTATAAAAATAATTGGAATTTTATTAGAATGTGAGCAGACATACTTATCTTCCTCCATAATTCATAATTTTATATAATTAAAAATATATGCTTAATCTTGTATATCTTTGTACATACATTTTTGGAATATAATGAGCCACTTCCACACAGTGAGTCTAAAGATGCCACTCAATTGGTATGAACTCATTAAACTTTTATGGTGTTTCACATATTTTAAACATAATATGTAAACTAGTGTATTTTATTGGACTGTCAAGATTAAATGAACAAAAATGAAACCTGCGTGCAAAAATGAAATCTTGCACGCGTAGTTACAATGGAACAGATGCATCCCGCAGCACATGTTGCTTAGACGCTCAGAGAAGCTGCTGTAAGTTGCATATTCTGCAATCGATTTCTGTATGTGTAGTAAAATAAAATCGTGTGTGGAATTTGTATGAAGTGTGTTCAATATTATGTGCCATTTTATTATATTTAAGAACGATGTCTTTATTCTTAGTATTTAAAGCTAAACGTATTGAGATAACTGAAGAAACTATTTTTTGTTAAGCACTTTATTTTAGTATAACACTAGTGATCTGCGGCAGCATAAATGCTCACATACACTCGAGTGACAATCTCGCCTCATGTGCGAATTACCTGTTTCGCGCACATGTTACGTTAATTACTATTGATACAAAATAAGTCCTAGCGTTATCACTCAGAACATAATTGGGGAATGGGCCCTTATGATTTGCATATTCCAACTATTCTTCTTAACTCTTCTGAACATCAAATTCTAAATCTTCTGCAAAACTGTTCTAACAGCACATAATCAAACATGTGTGTAGTTACTGAAGTAAACTATTATCTACTCACATGAAAATGCAGACAATTATTGCGACTATTCTACTCGTGAAATTAAAACCGATAGTGTTTAACTGTACAACCTCCTCGCTTCGCGAGTCGGGAATTTATCGACAATTTCCAAGCAATCGGGGTATTACCTATGATAAATGCGTTTCTTTTAGGATCAAATTTTATTGATAATGAAATTTTCGTTAGCTTTTTACAGTATGAGAGATAGAGAGCTACCTTGCGAAATCATGTTCAGCTGTTTTCAGTAACGTTTCTGGTTACAGCCAACAAGCGAAATTGAGTACCACTTGTGTTTACCTTGAAATGGAACATTAATGTCCAACACGAAAGTTAAACTTCGGGCATTGGAGTTCATGCTACTCAGTCTAACTTCGACTGCCATTCTCTCAATAACGATACATCTCCTGGCGGATATAAATTAGGATCAATTTAATTGATTTATTGATTGATTTTTTCGTGTTTCCGGGCGCGTCAACTGATTTGGTTATTAGTTCCGTAAGTGTAGTGCATGTTTTTTTCTCCGAAGATGGCGGTGATCTTCCCCCGCTGGATGGCGAGATACGGCGCCGACCTACCGTCGGCTAGTGGGGTTCCCCTAACCAGAACTTTCCCACCAGCGAGGCACCGCCCCAGCCGGGACAAGCTCCCGATCGGTCTCCCGGAATATGTGGTAGTGTAGTGCATGTTAGTGTGTGTGTAAGGGGAGAGGATAGGACAAAGAAGAGGTAGGAAAGATCGCGCGCGGTCCGTGGCCCGTTTAGAAAGGTACTGCTCCGGCATTCGCCTGGGGTTGATCGGAGAAACCACGGAAAACTACCGATCGGAGCACCCGGTCGCTAGAATTCTCCTCCAGACAGCGACTGAATTCGACCTAGCTGAAAAGCGAGTGTCGAAAATCCTGCCGCCGTCAGGACTCGAACCTAGAACCTTCCGGTCAGAGGCGCTGCAGTGATGTCAGTTGATGCACTGAGCTACCGCTCCCGGTTTGATTGATTTATTAAAACCTTAAGTATTTACGAGTGTTTCATACATTTTAAAGCCGTGACATATAACATTTTGTTTTTCCTCCCCCACCCCACACCGCCACCCCTTTCCACCCCTCGGTAACATGAGCTTATGAAATCAGAAAAAAATACACACAAAGGTGCCATTTCGCTTTTTACATCTAGTCTGAAATCTCGTTGCAGTTATTTCCAGTACTTAAAGAATGATACATCGAAATCAACATTCACAAGTTTCTCATGCATAAAAAGCATCAGATAAGCGTATGGAAACGAACAGAGAACATGAAAACAATAGGATAGCAACTGAACATGTTTCTGAAAGTAGTTATTTTTTCTCAGTGTACTCTTTAAATATGTACAAAACATATATTATAAAATATTAAAAACGGCTATGGGTGTCATTTCAATATATGGGTGTCATTTCCTCAACTAAAGTTGTGTTAAAGTTGGTAAGTTCAATTCGGAACTCTTTGTAATCAATGGAGAAGGGACTGTGCAAAATCCATCGCTTCTTTTCCTATTATTGTAATTATCTCTGAGGTTGTTGACCTGAAAAATTGAAAAGAGTTGTCCATTGTATTTTGTTTCAATATATTTTTTTAAATAATTACGGGAAAAGCGTCATGTTACGTTACGCCAAATTTGTCAAAATTGTCTAACGAATTACTAATGTTCTGAAGAACATAGGTAGTAACTGAGCATGAATATTCACATTGTTCAATTGAACATTGCGACTGCGCATTGTTCAATTGAACAAAAAAAATATATACAGATATTATTCTTTAATGAGAAAATGAATTTTTTAATGTTAGCGAATAATAGACGCTATAGTTTTTCGTTTATAAATTGTGCCGTTGAGACGCGCCCACCTCGTGCGCTGGACTGCACAGTACTAATCGTCATATTCGGCGAGTTGACGTTTAACTCGATTAATTTGACGTATATGTTGGAATAAATTTGTCTGAAGAAAGAACGCGGGCTTCGCAAGTGACCTTCATTACTTTCATTGATTCCTTCAAGTCCAGAAGGTACAGAATCGGCTATTGCATGAAGAAGCGACTAGCTTATGAAGAGTTGGTCCGTACTCTCAACAAAAGCGGTGGTACTTTCAGATGCAATTGCAGATAGATTTTGCTATACCTTGTGCATATGAAAAGACTCGTTTCCGGTCGCAGCGATCAACGTCCAACGCTCCTCTTTTATGTAAGTTTGCAGCAGGCACCTCTAGAATAATCGAGCACGCGAATTATCACTTGCAATGTGACATCATTGTTCGCGTGGCGCCATTCGGCGGGAGGGTGGTCTCCGCGCCTGGGAGCGCCAGTGCCAGGACCTCCCGGCCCAGCGCGTCCGCGCCCCGCTTCCAGCCCCCACCCCCACCCCCGCCGGGCGCCCGGCGCCAGGGCCGCACAAATATTCACCACCCACCCGCACTCATTCGCTCAGGGCTTTCCCGCGCCATTCGCTGAATACGGCAGGCGTCTCGGCGGTTATCAGCTTTCTCCACCGCAGTTTTAAAATTGCCACATGCCTTCCGAAGATCACACATAATACGTAACTCATGATTAAATTTACTATAATTTTCATGTGGTAGTAAGTAAGAATGTAGCGAAATCCTTTGGTAGATCTACGTTTATAACGGATGGCTTACCTAAGATGCTCCCCCGAATCAGTATCTCCTGAACCGTTCCTGACATTGAGACGCGGATTTCTCTACCACTGTACGCGAGGAGCACATAAGACGCTATATAATAATACCATATCAACTTTTACACGGCAGAGTTCGCCACAATTTTGATTTTCTTAACGGAACCCTACATATTTCTGCAGTGGATGATAGCGAGCGTGAAACGACTAGTTCACATTGCCCTATGTGACGTAACAATATTTTTTATAATTGTTGAGATTTTACGATACACGCTAGCTGTAATATTCCGCTGTTATCACAAGGAAATAGAGGTGACATGCTGCAAGGCCTTTCTGTTCCCTTACGTTGTTCTGTATGCTTACGTCTTCCGCCATCAGTACGATTCATTTCAAAAGTAAAAAACTACATTTGTTTAAGAACTGTTGCAATATGATGAGATATGGTTGATACAGAAATAATTTTTAAAGTATTTCATCTGCTTTTAATCTTCAAGCTGTCGTGAGGGTTGTCTACAATCCCCAACTTTGTAAATACCTCGTTTCTGTAAAAACTGTGTCGCTTTCATAGTTGTGGCTTTCTGGGAAGGCATTTGAATACCTTTTGTTGAAGCAAGATAACATTTGCCCGTGCCAAGGTTCCTGGAAAAGGACATAATGACATCTTTGTAGTTGCGGGGTAGGATTGTTTGTTTTTCAAGTCAGATATTGAAAACCTATTAGTTTGGAATAGTTTCGTAAAGAATGCAATTTTTATGTAAAAACTCGCCATTTCATTTCAACTAAAATATTGGGCATTTAAACGAAATTAATTTCTTGAAAATTAGACACCTAATTTGTGCTAGATATCTATATTTCCAGCAGAATTGTTATTTTGATATATCATTCTATGCATGTGGTACCAATTAAATTTTGTCTGGGGTGTTGCAGACATCCCGCGGGATCATTTATGTTATGCTTTCCCGCGCTAGTGAAGTTAAACAATATTATACATAAACAAAAATCTTACAAATTAATTACATGAGTTATTCACTATGTGAAAACGAAATATTAGTAACCATTTTTCTACATTTATTTTTTCGAGAAGTTACTTCAGAAATTTAATTGCAGAAATAATTTTGCTAAAGGGGACTCCAACACATTCTACCTCGCAGTTCAAATCCAATGTTCAGTTTGTGGCCCCCCTACAGGCTTGTTTACCACTTCCTCCTCAGGAAAAGCATGAACGAGAGCCCGGCAGCAATCTCCGTTCCCTCCCCTCGTCCGGACGTGGTTTTATTCATCCCTGACGGTCAATGAATTCGTACATTATTCCTGGCATTGCGTTTATCGCGATCACTTAAGATGCAAATGTACACAGGTGACTGAAAATTGTATGTATAATCGCGATGTATACTAAGAGCCAGGAAATGCAAGGTCAACGACCTTCGTGAAGGACACAATAAAAAGGAAACTTTCGGTTGTCGCATGCGATTTTGCTTCGGCGCGTGGCAGGCTGCATTTTCTCTCTTAGTCTTCGTTTGTCGTGAGGACCACACGTCAATTGAATTAAAGCTACTGTGTTCGTGTTCCATGAAGAATAGTTTGTGTTACTACTTTTACTATTTAGATAACGATACTTTAGAATGATTATACAATGTTAAGTTCAAAGAAGAGAGTTTACATAGATGTTACGTGAGAGTAAAGAGATAAATCTATTCCGAATGAAGACATTAATCACGTCCTTTTCAATTTACTCAGTTCCTTCTAAGCTAGCGAAGATAATGGAGTGTATTTAGTTGTCTTATCTTTATACTAAATGAATGTGGCGTCGCAGAGGCTGTAAACTGTTTTAAAAGTATTTTCATGTGTTGAAAAGTTCTTTAACACTTCATTTCTTTCATGCCTAGCTTTGTTCAAATATATTCTTACAGTATCTGGTATTGGACTTACCAATGCATCTAAGTAGCTGTTAATGTTATACTTCCGTTCAAAAATTCCCAACATCCAATGGCCTTGTATATTACCGCCATGCGTGGTATGAACTGATAATAATGCAATTTCAAACAACTATATTACTTTCTAGTATACGGAGTAATATGCGTAGTATAGAGAAAGTTAGGTACTGCTGAGTTTTTACGTTTTGTTTTTAAATATTAACATAAATGACCATCTGTAACCTGTTCTTCTGCGTTATTCTCTATTTCTATTATAAGATCATTCTCATTTAGATCCGAAAATTCAGGCGCAAAAGCTTCCCCTAATTGGATTCCCCTGAGTTGCTCAACATATCCAAATTTTTGTCCCCTAATTTTTAAAGATTTTAAAACTCGACAAACTCAGTCTTATTTGTGTTCTGTAGGCGAATACATATAAGCATTAAAAGTTACTGTTTTCTATCTTTATGTGAATAAGTTTTATGTCACATTCAATTGAAAATAGATCTTTGCAATCTTAAGAAATGTATTTTCTCTTGTATTGTTATTCCATTTCTGGTTTTCTTCTTATAAGTTCATATTTTTCAAATTCAATGTTCCAATGCAATTTGCAAATTTATTATATAGAATACCCATGAAATATATTTTTATATTTCCAATTTTGCCGCGATATTTTGATTTCATATGGCTGGTTTGTAAACAATCACGGTGCCAACTTCATGGAAGAAAATTATGGCGCCGTGGACTGAAATCAACGACGGGGAACTGGGGTTTAATCAACGCCATCTACATAGATCAATTTAGGTGGTGTTTGTTTAATTCTCGGCATACTCGCTTAGAACAGCGTCAAAACACGCAAAAACACAATTTTTGGAAATTTATGTGAATTTTCTGGCCGGATCCGAAAAAAATTATCAGTTCCCCATCAGGAGACAGAGACGGGTCGAATGACACCTCATATGTCTCAATTGGTGCACGGGAAGTGATCTAGTCGTGAGTGACGGAATCCACACATCTGCACACTCGAGGAATTACTCAAATACTATTTTTGTATATCCAATGTTTCCGGCCTGCTCAGATGAGTGTGGCGGCTGAGCCAGGAAGGTCGGCTCAGCCTTTCGTCCGACCGAGGGCTCGCGGCCCGGCGGCATAAAATAGATATTCATGCGCCTAGTGACGCCATGAGCCCGGCATTATACTGAAGTCACAGGCGAAGAACTCACTCTAGTATCAGAGTCCTGTGTATCGTTCGCCGAATAGTAAATCTTCAGGGACATTAGTTAAGATGAAGTGACGCAATCTGAGAAGAGTTAAAATAAAAACCCTTGATATCACTGTGTCAGATTAGGCGTCACTTCCAACAGACATAAATTATTTTAGTATCAATTCAAGAAGAAAAGAGGTACGTGAAATGCGAACACCAACTACATATACTTTAGGAAATGTCACACAAAATGAACTAAACAAAGAACAAAGTACCTCAAACGGGGGAAATGTATGTATAGAAGGTCCTATTCCATTTCATATCCTGTAATTTTATTATCGTCCGTATCTATCTCGAATACTCCAACATAAAGGACATAATTCACATTCAATGTGCTCTTGGCGTACAATTGCTCATGAATTATTGGGTTCAGATTAGGTTTCAACAATCTCTGATTATCTGGAAGTATAGGCGTAGCTAGAATTTTCAACAGGAGGGGTAGTAGGGAAAAAATAATAATAAATAATAATAATAATAATAATAATAATAATAATAATAATAATAATAATAATAATAATTATTATTATTATTATAATTACTCTAATTCTCGTTTAAAGATATTATGAGTCTGTTGAATATAAAATCTAAAGCACGTTCCTGAGGAGCACATCTATGGTCTATCGGTGACTCTGCAATACTTCGCACAAAATCTGTGTTGTTCCCAATAAATCAATATTTTGTACTTACCAGTCTTCTGAATGACCTGCGAGTTCAGCCAAGTTCTTTTTTTATTATTATTTTCCGTTTATTTACAATCTGTTTTTAATCAAACATTCAGTAAATGTGATAATTATGATAGCAATTAGAAACTATAAACTAGAAATCTTCTTCAGGAAGGTTGTTCGAAACGGAAGGGCACATAATATATCTTTTGAGTCGGTGTTCTTCCTCACTATTGTCCAGTAAATTTATGGCTGATGGATTTGGATGTTTGTTTAACCGTTCTTGGTAGGCAGTGCTACGATGGGTGATTTCTTCATATATTGTTGGTATCTTAAGGTCTCGATGTAGTGTGCCATTTGTCACGTACCATGGTGCATTGGCTAATCTTCGAATACATTTTGACTCGAACCTTCTAAGTATCTCTATGTTCGATTTGCTGGCAGATCCTCATAGTTGAATTCCGTAGCGCTAAATTGGCTTGATGATTGCCTTGTAGAGAAGTACTTTATTATTTAAGGAAAGACTTGAGTGGCGGTTGATGAGCCATGATAACTGGGAGAATCTGATTTTTGCTTCTTTCTTCTTTGGTTATATGTGATTCCTCCATGTTAACCTTTCATCCATGTGAAATCCTAAGTATTTAACACAGGATACTTGTGCTAGCTCAACATTGTTTAACTGGACTTTAGGACAAAGGGTAAATATGATGTTTTTAGATTTGGAGGCGTTCGCTTGTATTTGCCATCTTTGTAGCCAGTGCTTTAGTTGGTTCAGGTGTTCTTGCAGATTTAATGAAGCTTGTTGTGGGTCTTCGTGCACTGCAAGAATTGCTGTGTCGTCCGCAAAGGTCGCCGAAGTAGTATTTGCATTCATAGGCAGATCATATATATGTACAGTAGTGTGCAAATTAATGTGAACACGTCTTGATTTCAACTTATTTTAATAATCCTACAGTATTTACAGAATATTATACAACTAGTACGAAATATGTCCACCCCTGGCTTCAATAACTAGTTTTACACGTTTTGGCATAGAATGAACCAGTTTTTGACACATCATTTTCACTTCTTTGTCTTTGAACCATATACTGATTAACGAAGAAAACATGGTTTCTTTGTTTGTGCAGTTCATTTTGCGCATTCTTCCTTTAAGGATAGCCCATAAATTCTCTATGGGATTGAGGTCTGGTGAATTTCCTGGCCAGTCTAAAAGCTTAACATTATGTTCTTGAAAAAATTCAGTGACTCTCCGCGATCTATGACAGGGAGCATGATCTTGTTGAAAAATGCCATTTCCTCCCGGGCACTTGTCATTGACAGTTCTAATCACTCGTCTTCTAACAATCTCAATGTACTTATCGGAATTCATCATTCCATCAACTGGAACAAGTGGCCCTGGCCCATGAATAGAAAAACAACCCCAAAACATTTTCTTAATGGGGTATTTCACACTTTGGTCAATGTGATTAGGAGAAAGTTTCTCATTGTGTGATTTCCTCACGTAGCGTGACCGTTGACCCTGTACAATAAAGTGCGTTTCATCTGAGAATAAGACATTCTCCCAATCTTCTTCATTCCATTTCTCATATTTTTTGGCCCAAGATAATCTTTTCTTCATCATTGGGATGGTCAAAAGCTGTTTCTTCTGAGGTCGAACAGTCCTTCGCCCAGCTTCCAAAAGTCTTCGTCGAACAGTAGAGTCGTGAATATGAACACCCGATCGTGCTAAGTCTGTTTGTAGATCAAAACTTGTCATCCTAGGGGCTTTCTTTGATTTTCTGAGCAAAATTGAGTCATCCCTGTGAGTTGTTTTCCGTTTTCTTCCACACTTTCCTTTTCGCTGAGGTGAAACACTACCAGTATCTTTAAACTGTTTAATAATTTTGTTGACCCCTCCCAAACTCACGTCACATTCTTTAGCAATGTCTCTTTGTGTCATATTAGTATGTTTATATAGTGAGCTATCTTACTTCTTTTCTTTGGAGTGAGATCCATAGCTTGCGTTTAACAAATAATGATCTATCACTTCTTCACAAGATTAAAACTTCACAGAAACGAGCAATAACACTTTTGTAAACACAAACAACAATACAACTAAGATATATAAACAGTTGAGATATACTTTCAGGCAATAATTGACGGTAAATCAGGGTTGCCAAGCTCAGCAATTCAAATTATTTGAAAATTACGTCTTGTTCACATTAATTTGCACACTACTGTATATAAGGTATAAAGTGGGACCAAGTACACTGCCTTGAGGGACTCCTGATGTAATAAGATGGAAGGATGATAGTTCTTCTTGTTGTTTAATCTGGAAGTAGCGATTAGATAGGTATGATTTCATCAAAAGGTAGTACGGATGGGGCAAAGTGGATTTAATTTTATACAGAAGTCCCTCGTGCCATACTTTGTCGAATGCTTGTTGTATGTCAAGAAACACTGCTGCACAGTAGCTTTTTCTTTCGAGGCATTGAGTAATAACTTCAACAACTCGGTGCACTTGTTCTACTGTTGAGTGTTGTTCTCTAAATCCAAACTGATGTTTTGGGATTATCTCTTGAAGTAGAGGTTTTAAACGTTTTTTTAGTAGGATTTTTTCAAAAACCTTTGATAAAATTGGAAGCAAGCTTATTGGGCAATAAGATGCTACATCGTTGCGTGATTTGCCTGGCTTTGGTATTGCTATGATCTGAGCTATCTTCCATTGCCCTGGGAAATGATTGCATCGGTGAATTGCATTGAAAAGCGAGATGATAAATTCTATAACAGTCAGTGATAATTCCTGTAAGATTTTGCCTGTGATTAGATCATAACCTGGGCTTTTATTTGGATTTATAAAGCGCTGAATAGTTGTTCTAACTTCATTGGTGGAAGAAGATTGTATTGGAAGTGATAATTGACAAGGAGCGTCATTATATCGAAGCACTTCTTCATCATCTGCATTGTTCCGTGGAGTTACTGGTTCAAATACCGAAGAGAAATGTTTGGCAAGTCGTTCAATCTTCTCTGTTGCACTTCTTGCCCAGGTTCCATCTTTCTTTCTTATTGTAGGTATTTGAATTTGTGGATTTTGTTTTTCTTAGTAGCTCTCCAGATCGAATAATTTGTTGCTGCGGTTGCTGTTAGTGACTACATATTGTGCAAAAGATTCATTTAGATGTCGTATCAATAGCTGCTTCAGCTGCCTGGAGGCTCTGTTTAGATTGGCTCTGTCATCAGGGTGCCTGGTTGTCATTCAGTTACGTCGTAATCGCCGCTTCTCTCTGATTTTTTCTCTAACGTCTATAGGTATTGTCGATTGCTTGCTTTGAACAGTTTGAGGTGTTGAATCCCATGCGGCGTGTTGAATACATTTTGTCAAGTATTCAGTTGCTTCTTCAATATCTTCTGAGTTTCTCAGAGGCACATTTGCTAGTGAAATGCTATCCAAAATTTCACGAAATTTTTTCCAGGCTGTGAATTTGTTGTAGAGTCTTGGCGGCGAGGGACGATGTAACACTTCTGAGTTTATGGTCAGAATTACAGGGGAGTGATCTGACGACATGTCGTGATTTGGTGCTATACAGATTTTGTCTTGTGAAATACCTTTAGTAATGTAGAAATCCAGAAGGTCCGGTATTTTGCTTCTGTCAGCGGGCCAGTAAGTCGGTTCTCCAGTAGACACTACCGTAAGATTATTTCTAAGAACACAGTTATATAGGCGTCTTCCTTTTGGTGTATTTAGACTTGAGCCCCAATTCACATGTTTTGCATTGTAGTCGCCACCAACAATGAATCTTGATCCAACATTGTTGAAGAATGCTTCATACATTGCCTCTGATACATTATGCCTAGGTGGACAGTATACTGCTGTTATGTTGATTGGCCCGCATAGATCTTGAAGTTGGACAGAAGTTGCCTGTATGTATTCATAGTTGTATTCTTTTAGTTCATGGTGTTTAATTTTGTTCCGTATAATAATGGCAGTTCCTCCGTGAGCGGTGCCATCCGGGTGTTGTGTATTATAGGTCACATATCCGGGAATTGAGAAATACGACCTCTTGGTAAAATTAGTTTCGCTAATTAGCATGATGTCAATTTTATAATTCTGTAGAAATAAAATTAATTCTTGTTTATGCTGTAAGAGGCCATTTGCATTCCATGTTGCTAACTTGTAATGCCATGATGACTTGTAAAGATTCAATTTATTTTAGAGATAAGAATCGTGAGTACATTTAGAACTGAACTTATCTGCTCTGCTTGTTGTTTTAGTATTTTTTCAAATCTTGAAAATGATTCTTTTATTACATTTCCGATGTCTGCTGGTTGGTTGGTTACTGCGCGGGCGTACGATTGAGCATTTTTTATTCGGGTTCGAGTATAAATACGTGAGGTTTCCAAGTTGCTTTCTGGGTAAGTTTTTAATCCAGGATATTCATCCTTATCTGGCTTGTATTGACCTTGTATAGTATTACTTCTGTGGTTTTCCCGTCGATCACTTGTTGGGTACGATCTTTTGATAATTTCTTGGTAGACCCTACAGCCTTTGTAGTTTGCTGGATGACCCTCATCGCAAAGTGCACATTTTGGTTTTGTATGGATATCTTTCTTGCACATTTCAGTGAGATGTTCTTCTCCACACTTCACACATCTGGGACGTCGTTTGCAGTATGCACGACTGTGGTTGTACTGTTGGTATCTGTAACATTGCACAATTTCTTTTTTTTTATACGGTGGTTCGAATTTGACTTGGGCGTGCATTAGTTTAGTAATTTTGTGGATATCTGCATTGTTCCGTTGTGGTTCTAAGTCAACATAGAAAAGGCATGTTGGGTTTCTTGTCACTCTGTGACGAATGTTGTAAATATTTCTGACTTGATGACCTAATTCCTCTAGTTCATTTTTAATGCTCTCTGTTTCAACAGATGGATGTATATGCCTGAGGACTACACGAAATGCTCTCTCTTTTTTTAATTGATACGTGTGGTACATTGTCTTTTTTCATTTAAGAATTTTATGATTGCTCTGTAGCTTTCTATTGTCTCTGGGTTGACTTTCACTTCATTGTTATACATTTTGTACGTAAATGTATTTTCTTCGATGCCTTCTCGTAGAGATTGTGTGAACGAGGGCACATTTATGACATTTGGGATAAATATAGGTGGCGGTTTTGTTTGAGGGGTATTTTCAGTCGTACCGTTTACTTGTTGTAATTCTTCAGTGTTGTCGGAGTTGTTTTCAGCGCTTTGTAACACTTTGAACCTGTTACTTTGTTTTATCTCACTCGTATTTGACACTTGCAGAGCAGTTGCTATGCCACCACTGTTTCGGCGCTTACGCTTAGCAGAGCGAACAACTTGCCATTCTGGTAAGGGATCGGAATTGCACTGTACCTGGTTTTCTGATGTCGTAGACATTACGCTGCTCTCCGTGCCAGGTGGTTGTAGCATTTCGGTATCCCCAACTTGTGGTGAATGAGTGAAGAAATATTACATCAATTGTTCAAAGCGTTGTACCTTAAGCTGGGATTCATGGAGCTCCTGCTGCAATTTTTTTATTTGCCGCTGATATTGCTCATTTAACTGTTGTCGTTGTTGTTGAAGGTATTCAGCCAGATGCACTTCGAGGTCGTTTTCGTTGCACTGCTGCCCTTGCTCCATCTTGCGACCCCGTTACAGAGCCGGGACCGGAGTCTTCACCCAGATCGAAAGCGACACCAACCACTAACACACTTAACTCACACTGAGAAATTAATTAATGATAATGAGATTTTAATTCACTGTTGTTTATATTAGAAGTTACTTCTCACATTCGCAACGAAAGTACACACCCCTAGACTCACTGTCACTACTAAAAGTGGAGCGGAGCGGAGCACGATGTGAACCGGTCGGTTGCTGTCGCGAGACTCCAGCCAAGTTCTTAAACAAATTTTATGGAACAAATCCCAGAGCTCCGATAACTATCTGGACGACCTGTACTTTAACGCCACACATTCGGCTGATCTCGATTTCCACGTTTCTCTGCCTCCTTGGTTACGACATTTTGATCGCACGACACAGCATCATCTACATGTAGACACGTTTTATTCGAAATCCTGGATAACAATATTCGGTTTGCCGGCCCGGTGGCCGAGATCGCTAAGGCAGTAGTGTCGTAGTGATCTCGGACCGAAGGGTCGCAGGTTCGAGTCCCGCCTCGGGCATGGTTGTATTTGTTTACGTCCTTTCACCCCTTATCATCAATCACCATATCGTTTCATCCACATAGTTACCATACCGTTAACAGCAATAGTGGTCGCTAATGACCTTAGATGTTGATGCGACCTTAAATAAACCAATAAAAAAAATTCGGTTTGTTTGCCGCTGCCGTGCCATCAGTTTGGATTTGTTGGCCGTACAAAATTGTACACAGTTCAACAGACGTCACCGAACTTGGTGAGTGTTCGTACAACTTGGGGAACTTCAACTCTAGAACTCCAAGGGCGTTACAGATCTACCAGTCCAGGTAACTACACACCCTATCGTGTTTTTTCGTATTCGGTCGTAAGTATTCGATCGTTGCTGTATATTATGTAGTAATTATGTAGTAATGTAATTATGTAGTAATTATGCTGTAATTATGCTATAATAATAAAATTCGAGCGGCATAAAATAATAAATAATAGTCATTAAAAACCACAATCAATTATTAATTACAATTTATAAAATCTTTTTTTTTATCTAGGGCTTTCATCCATCCGACAGCCGGTTACCCTTTACGCCCCGATGGGACGCATATTCGACCATACATTAGACACTAACACACTTGCGGGCTCCTCTGATCTGGGGTCAGCAGAACGCGAGGCCCTCCGCAACAACACATACATACAAAGTCAAGGGACAAACAGCCATGCCCAAGGCGGAATTCGAATCCGCGACCCTTCGGACCGAAGCGCTGAGTCGGTACTCGCTCTTAGCCACCTCGGCCATCCAGGTCGGCTATAAAACCTTAAATAATTAAAAATTTTGTAAAATAAAGTAAAATTAACTTTTTATAACATTCTAAATTTTAGAAATATGATTTCGATTTTTTTTTTAAATGAAGGGACCATTAAAATATAAAAATAAAAAATACTATTTTCCATTTTAGATTATTTTTTACATCTTATTCTCCAGTCATTACGTAATTTACTAAAACATGTTGTTGTGTAGTTTCTATTTTTTGCTCCTTTATGGTTTTGGGGTGTTGAATACAAATCTGAAGTTTGCCAAAAAATATCTCCAGTGGAATTTGACTTATGACAAACATTTTCTTCGTTGTTTTTTTTTGCCTAAAAACTATCGAATTTAGGCAAAAATTCCTTTTACCAACAATATTCTTCATAAAATTTCCTACACTTTACTTCCGTACAATGTGTTTCGTTACGCGCACGGTTTAGGCGTAATTTCATAGTTAAATTTTGACAAATTTTTGTGGCACTTACCATTAGCTACGTATTGGAACGGCTGATCAGAAACTTTGGTGTTTGTGTTTAGTTCAACTATACGCCTTCCTAAATATTTTCTTTCTTATTTAATGAGCTTTTTCTTATCATACGGTACTTTTTTCCAATAGTTTTGATTTCCAGTAACAATATTACAAATGATTAAATTTAAATATTATTGGTAAATACTATGAGTAAAACTGCTTGACTACTTATTAGAATGGCTGATCAGAAATCTTGGTGTCTATGTTCAGTGTAACTATCTGCCTTGCTAATAATTGTATATCACAATTAATGATTTCTTCGCACCAGACAGTACTCTTTGAGAGTACTAAAAGTCATTCACCTCCCGAAATTAGACAACATACAAACAGCCCAATTCGCGGATGATACTGCAATTTTCCTAGCCGGTAATTCATTAGTAAATATCAGAAATTCTCTTCAGTTGTATCTCAATCTCATAGACAGTTGGGCAGCATATTTAAAAATAAAACTGAATCCTACCAAAACAGCCATTAAAATATTCACTTTAAGACCCTATACACCTCCAGCACCGCTCACAATAAATAATGAACCCATTAACTGGCTCCCTCCAAATAGTACCGTCAAAAATCTCGGTCTAAACATGGATACTAAACTGAACTGGAACCAACACATCAATAGTAAAATACAGCAGGCAAAAATAAGATACACCAACTAAAACCCATCATTAATCGATCTTCACACCTCCCACTCCCAACCGCCATATCCATCTATAAAAGTATCATTAAACCACTCCTCCTTTACGCCTGTCCAGTTTGGATCTCCGCTGCAATAACAAACCTAAACAAGCCGGCCCGGTGGCCGAGATCGCTAGGGCAGTAGTGTCGTAGTGATCTCGGACCGAAGGGTCGCGGGTTCGAGTCCCGCCTCGGGCATGGTTGTATTTGTGTTCGTCCTTTCACCCCTTATCATCAATCACCATATCGTTTCATCCACATAGTTACCATACCGTTAACAGCAATAGTGGTCGCTAATGACCTTAGATGTTGATGCGACCTTAAATAACCAAAAAAAAAAAACCTAAACAAGCTCCAAATTATCCAAAACCAGTTTCTTAGAACTATCACAAATGCTCCTTGGTTTGTCTCAAACTCACAGCTCCACAAATAATTTCAATCGACTCCATACAACACCATATCACATACCTCTCAACCCAGTTCTATCACTCCATACCTCAAATTCCACACCTAGACAACTTGAGACTCCGGAAAACTCCTCATAGAACTATATTAAAAAATAGATATCCATACCAGGCATTCCTAACCAAATTTGCCGAAATAGATTGTTTTTAGAGGTGTCTGGAAAAGATTTCCTCACCCGAATTAGTTTTTAGTTTAATTTTAGGTAATTTAGAATGTAAGCAATCAATACATATGTAAAGTGTTATATGTACTGAACTATGTATGATCTGTAAAAATAAAATAAATAAATAAAAAACAACTAAAAGTCATGGAAAAAAGCAAAAGCAAAAAGTATTGGAAGAAGCCGATTGTTTAATTGTAAACTCAGCTCGACGCTTGGCCGTCGTAGTTATTCACTACGCGCTGACAGGAACTATTCTAAATGAAATTGTGGATGACTTTTTGCAAATTTCGTTCTTTAGGAATATGAAGTTAGCCACCAATGGTTACTTGTATATCCCAAATTGGTATCTGTGATGTAGCCATAAAACATTAAAAACCTTCAAAATATTTGTTAATATCTTACAAATATCAACTTCTTGTAAAAATCATACTGTACTAAAATACATCCAATAACAAACTCAGAAATTATGTGATAAATTGCAAAATATGATAATCAATAATACATTATAAACTATCTTTATTTTTATTGCCACGAGTACTATTCTAAATGCGCCCCACATGTACACGACTATTATGTATGTTGAGCATATGTAATTTTGAGGCAATAATACAAGCTCAACAATTCAAGATATGATATGCAATCCTGAGTCTGTCCTCTGCTATTAGCTCGAGCATCTGCCTAGGAAGGTACAGAAGCTAGATATAGATTAGATACAGAAGATATTTATTAAAATCATCTGTTGTTAACCGAAAAAAGTAATCCCCCCGGAAGTTGAGATATTCTGGATGCCAGATGCCATTATTGGAAGTAATCCGACAATGCATCCCGAAGATGTCAAATCAACAGTAATCTTCACCACTTTTTCTCTCCTTTATTACTCGTAATACAGAACAAAATCCCTTCAGATGATCACTTAATAAAGATCAATCTACGAACTGTACCTAACTGCAGGCCACAAGTCAAGTGGTCGCTGAGTACATATTTACAATATCGAATGGAAAAATAAATTGGTTTCACGTCAATGGCTTTTATTTGTTTCAGTTTCACTGAACTTAATTCCTTGCCTTGTTCTTCCCCAGTAACAAGTGTGGGCTAAATCGGACCGGTGTGTGCGACGCACGGGATAAGAACCGTAGCTTCAGTGCCAACCAGGTGCAGCCTGGGTCCCGGACTAAACATAGAGTATCGGCTTGGCTGTCCTGGAGACGTCGCGTCCTAGGCTTAGAGGCCAACGTTTCGGCCGTCATGGTGCGACTTTCCTCAGGGCGAAATGCCATGCATTTCAGCCAAGACAGCCAAGTAGATACTGACTCCGGCTCCAAATGCCTACGCATTCATAATCATTCAGAGATTTTTCGCATCAACATCATCAGCGACCACTATTGGAGTTAACGTTATGGTAACTTTGAAGATGAAACTATATGGTGATGATAAGGGGTGAAAGGACGAACACAAATACAACTATGCCCGACGTGGGACTCGAACCCGCGACCCTTTGGTCCGAGATCGCTACGACACTACTGCCTTAGCGATCTCGGCCACCGGATCGGCAATCTGGTAGTTGTATGTGCATGACCGAAATGTTTGAACACGATTTGTTTCAGGAGAATCATGAATGAGAATCCCATTCATTACCAGCGGCTTGGAAACAGCCGTATGGTCTGAAAATGTTTGCGTATGATTGTAGACGTCACAAAGGTACGAGAAGAATGACGGATCGGCTGAGGTGGCTTAAGACATGAACTGATGTCATTGTAATGCCTCTGACGGGGAGGTCTTAAGGTTCGAGTCCTGGCGGTGGCAGGATTTTCGACACTAGCACGATACTCGTAGCTATGTAGAATTCAGCCGTTCCCTGGTCGAGGTTTATAGCGGCTGGCTGCTCTGATCGGGAGTTTCTCGTGTTTTTTCCGATCAACAATTTGGTTTAACAACGAAATGGCAAATGCCGGAGCAGTACCCTAACAAACAGGCCACGGACCGCGCGCGATCTTTCCTTCTACTGCCTCGTTCTATCCTCACCACTTACATACACAGTTTCATGCGCTACCCTCTTACATGTAGGGAGAGCAGTAGGGAGATTACAGTTTGTCTCGGCTGGGGCGGTCCCCCCCCCAACTGGTGCCAGATACCTCGCAAGCCGACGTGTAGGTCGGTGCCGGATGTCACAATCCAGCGGGGGAAGAACACTGCCACCCCTCATGATCAAAAGAGGAACCTATAGTGCACATACGGGTCTTATAACCAGAGCAGTTGATGCGCCCGGAAACACGAAATAATGAAGAAAGAAAGAAAAACGAAAGGGAAGAAATTCACTCTGAAAGCACGAAGCTGGCGAATACTGTTGCTGCGTCACCGCTACGGTCAATTCGAGCACACTGATAAAACGGTGCAGCTTCATTTAAGAAACGCGCCGCGAGAACGCAACCTACGCGTAGACCTCCAACGCCTGGGGGAGGGGCAGGGACGGCTCTGACGGCACACCGCCCGTACAGCCGCTCTCCCGCCGCCGCGCCGCGCCGCGCCGCGCCGTCGGCGCTTAGCCCCGCGACCACTCGACAGCACTTCTCCGTTTCCCTTGGCCTCGCGCGGAGGTCAACTGGTGGCGGCGGCGGCGGCGGCAGCGTCCACTGCAGGCGGAGCCACTATGCACTTGATGCGTATGTTGCATGAGGCAAGGGTCGCGGGGCTCCGCGCCTGTCGCCTCTCCTGCCGCCGCCACGGGGCAGTGCAGCGAGGGTCCCTGCGCGCGTGCGCTGGCCTGCACGCACGCCTCCGCACACGCGACCTCTGCCGCCCGCCGCCACCAACGTTCCTCGTGCATTGCCGCGCCGTCCGCGCGTTTCGCGTGCCGATAACCTGGCCGGGGAACGAGTGGGGCTCTGCCACGACCGCTCACGGGCTGACGATAGGCGATCTGGCTCTGTGCCGACCTGGCTGCATCTGGAAACTATATTTCTGCCCTATTCCTTGAACCTTTTCAAGTAGGCCATTCGAAATTTTGTAACATTTGAAGGTTTTTGGCTTGCTTTTTTCCAAGTGGTAAAGAACATAGTCTTTTTTGCAGAAGTCGACAAAATTAACCTAATGCTGAAATAATATTTATATTAAATAATTTATTATATTAAATAATATATATGATATTAAATAATATATTATATTAAATTATATATTATATTAAATTATATATTATATTAAATTATATATTGTATTCTACTCTCTAATATGCCCGTGTTTCAAATTAGATGACTCGCGGGTGAATATTAGGAAAATATTCCCAACTTGTTGAGAAATTACAAAACTTTGAAACATACGTAGTGACAAGTGTTGATACAGAATGGCGCAGACTTTCTCGTGCTAGTTAGTTTTCTAATTTCTTGGTCTGGGTTAGCTTTTCAGTTTTCCCCATGCCCTTGCCAGACGCCATCTATCGACATCCAAAGTACATTTTTTAAACTTTTCTCGATTATACTGTTTGTGAATGGTAGAACCGAAGTGGTTTGTTAATGGTAGAACAGTAGTTTGGAAGGGTAGAAGAATGGTAGAATGGTAGTTTATTAATGGTAGAACTTTAAGGGTTTTATAGAAGAGTAAAACCTCGCTGTACACAAAGTTTGAAGTAGAGCTGCACCTTGCGTCTACTTCTCTTAGTGGCAAAGCTAGAGAAAGGAAAGAAACTATGTCACACAGTGCAAACTTTTGTACTTTTATTACACGTTTGCACACTTTTTCTCTAAAATCCAAATTTCTAAAAACTAAAAAATATTATTTGCAAAATCAGAAAATGCAGAATTTGACATTACATGGCTTAAATTTCTGAAGTATGCTCGAATTACGTCTTGTGACATAAAAAGGTCCTTTTCTGCATTCAAAAACATTTTTTCTGAAAAAAAAAGAGTGCATTTGATGAAAAACAGTTTAGAAAAATTGTTTATTGTTAACTTTTACAGAAGGCAATATAATTAAATTTGATT
The DNA here is from genome assembly GCA_011170035.1 of Teleogryllus occipitalis. NCBI lineage: Eukaryota > Metazoa > Arthropoda > Insecta > Orthoptera > Gryllidae > Teleogryllus > Teleogryllus occipitalis. Next base: position 118,516 of record BLKR01014874.1, read on the forward strand.
GTGGATGTTTTGTCCATTTCTACCCTGTATCGTGCGTATTTGGCTATTTGATAGGGTATGTTTGCATGTATATTTTAGTATTTGATTGTGCATTGAAATCCTGTCACTAGTAATAATGTATACCAATCGCTGAATGTGCATATCAACGGCGAGAGAGATATTTAAAAAATATATTTGCCTAATTTTTGAAAGAACAAAATAATACAGCAAAATGTCTTTTATGTCGTCTTATACGTACAAAAATTAGCATTATACGTACAAAAATTTTGAAGAAATATTTTGGTCCATTTTTAAGAAATTAGCGTTTGTGCGTTTCTGAAAATGCGGAAATTTGAGCTCATTTTCACAGAAAACTTCTGAGTTTTCGAGAAACTTTATAAGATATCATTTAAAGCACATGTACCGATAAATGCAATAATGTATACAAATTGCTGCTATTACACCACGCAACATGATTTTCTAAAATCATCAAATTTTCGGTTAATAATCCATCTTTTTGCGCTGATTTCAGATCTATATTTACTTGTTTCTACCACGTACATTTTTTTATCGAAAGAAAAAACATTTTATTTTAGTAAATGGGGGTAGTTAGCCACACTTATTGTACCCATCTGGCTGTTAGATAAGCTTCTAGGTAAGAAACAATGTCATTGTTTACATGCTATTGTGTTGTGAGGTGCTGTAATATTTTTTCGTGCAGTTTCTTTAGAAATGAGTTTACGCGTGTGTGAATAACCCAAAGGTACACTTCCACTTTGTGGCAGCTATGAAATTGTTAAGCAAAGAAAAGACATTAATAGTTTCGTGAAGAATGTCTATTAAGCATATTTCGTCCTAACGCTAGGTGATTAAGTCAAAAGCTTGGAACCACATATGGTATGCCGAACAAGTGTTGGTAATCTGAGACTGTGGAAAAATGTTATGAAAAATAAATTAATTTTGCAATTTCAAAGTTTTGGAGGTAGCCACAAAATCATTGCACGATTGTTATTTTTGTATGATTAATGTTGAAGATCATAACCCAAAAAGAAAGGTATTAACAGAATATCCTAACATTCTTTCCACCTTACGATCAGTTCCGCTTTGCGAATCTCTCCCTGTTCCAATTCCGCCTACCATTCTTGAAGATGTGCCATAGGTTATTACGAGCAGCTCAGCAAATGAAAGCAATGATGGTAATGATTTCAAGCTGAAAAAAGATTTTGCACCAAAATTATTCAGGCGAAATGAAATTAATGATTTAACTCGTGATTTGAATCTGACAAACGATAACGCTGACTAAAAACAAAAAATATTCTACCACATGGAGAAACGTTCTCTTGGTTCAGAAACAGAGAAAAGGAATTAATAAAATTCTTTAAAGAGAGAGGTAGTATGATATTTGTTGTGATATTGAGGGTTTAATGAATTTCTTTAATGTCACTTTTGAAGCAACTCAGTGTTACTTATAGGTTCGTCAACACGTACCATCAAAGGTGTACTTTTACATAATGGAAATTTGTTTGCCTCAATACCTGTGGCACATTCAGTGCACCTTAAGGAATCTTGTGAAAATCTCATAGCTTTGCTGCAATTCTTGGATTATGAAACACATTCTTGGACAATTTGTGAGGATTTGAAAGTAGTTGAAATGCTACATACTCAACAAAAATGCTTTACAAAAATTCCATGTTTCATTTGTGAAACGGACAGCCCAGCCAATGACAAGTACTGGAAGATAGCAAACTGACCTAAAATATTAACATTTCATCCCGGTTCAAAGAATGTAACGTGATCAGTGAAGCAGTTGTTCAATTAATCAAGATACTACTACCTCCATATCACGCATGTTTTAATGAAACAGTTAACTAAAGTACTTTCAAAAGATGATGTCTGCTTTAAGTTTTTGATAACTATATTTCTGAAAGTATCTTATGAGAAACTTAAAAAAGGGATCATTGTGAGCCCGCAGATTGTTATAGAAATTTAATGAAAGACAATTATTTGAAAGTCTAATGAATCCAGTGGGAAAAGGGCTTGAGTTTTGTATAAACAAGTTGTGGCTAAGGTTTCCGGTAACAACAAAAATCCAAACTACAGAACCATTGTTAAAACACTTGCAAATTTTCATGGAATTAGGATGGAACAGTATGGATTTATTTATTTATTTATTTATTTTACGTCAAAAAACAGTTAAAAACTGCGTATGACGTGCTATGGGAAAAAGTGAATTTTGTGCACATTTTCAAAATTCTGTGATCCCTACACTAAGTCATATACTACTTAAATTTTGAATTTTTGAAAGGGAGAAAAAAAACAAAAAACTCCCATGTAAGAAAATCTATTTTCAAGGATAAACAAGCAATAAATTTTGAATTTTGAAAGGGAGAAAAAAACAAAAAAACTCCCATGTAAAAAAATCTATTTTCAAAGATAAATAAGCAATAAATTTTGGCTCTTATTACTTCCTGCCGCGACAACATGGAAACGATAATTTGAATAATTGTATTTCCCACTGAGTTCTAGAAGACGTGCACAGAAAATGAAGTTACATTTATGTCCAGAAGCAAAACAAGGGGCCATCTCAGCATTTGCTCAATGGATCAGGGAAACTGGACGAAAAACCTGATCGAGATGGATAAAATTTCATTTTCTACATTCTACTATTAATTTTTACCTGCGGTCATTGACGATGTCAGTGAAGAGCAAGGAGAACGTTTCCATCAGTGGATCAAAGACATGGAAAGAAATATCAGGGGAGGTGGAATACAATCACGATGGCTGATTACTGTTTTATTCTAAAGAGAGACGACTTTAGTGAAGGGAGACTATCAAGAAAGAAAAGTTTCACATTAGGTCTGAAGAACTTGAAGTGTGTTAAATGGTAAAGGGAAATTAAATTATTTATACCTATGTCCTTTACATTTATATTTAAACTGTTTTAATAATAATTAGCACTTTTAAGTAAATAAATACAATTGTCCACTCTAAGGCAATACACTTTCATTCTATACATGGTTGCCAAACATCTAATTCATTTTTAATTGAAAAAAGTACTTATCATTGTTAAAAACTCTTGTTAAAAACTATGCGACTTTAGTTAAAATTTCAAACACGATTTGTGCAAAAATCTTACGTGCTAGGGAGAAACTAAAATCAGATTTGATATCGGAATGAAAAATACTTTTAGACTCACCTTTCTGTAATGAAACATTGTTCCAAAAGTTATTAAGTGCAGCATAGCGTTATTAACGACGTGAGAGAGATGTCAAAAAATTACAATTGTGTAATTTTTTAACAAACAATGAATAGAGAAAAATGGGGGTTTTTGTCATCTTATACAGCACATTTAGCACTATCCGTACCTAAAATTTAAAGAATAAATTTAGAGCCTGTTTAAGTAATTCTTGTTTTTGATATTTTTAAAATTGCACATATTTCATGTAATATTGTCCAAAAAGAACTAATAGGAGAACAAATTTAAATTGTAGAAAAATCTCTATTTTCAATTTTCTAGTTGTAGGAAGATGCTGAAAAAATTTTAAATGCATGCAATTTTCGAAAATTCAGAGTTAACAGAGAAAATCAGATCTATGCCACCTTAAAAAGTGGTTCCACTTTATTCTAACAAGAAATTTAAAGAAAAATTTTGAAGTCATTTTTGAGAAAATTTTGAAAATCACGCAGGGACGTCTTGTAAAGTACCTCAAAAATTAATGAATGTTTTTAAAAATCACATAACGTCGAGTGAGGCCAGATCCAAAGGGAAGTATAAAGGAAAGAACTCCCTTTAAATACGTACGTATATGAAAATGTAACTAATAGTGCAACAGAATGGCACAGACTTTCTCGTAGTAAAGTTTTCTAATTTCCTTGGTGGTTGGATTGGCTTTATGGTCTTGGCCCATCCTCTTGCCAGCTGCCATCTATGCCGCCCAAAGTACATTTTTTGACATTTTCTCAATTTTTCGGTTTCCTATTAGTAGAACCGAAATATTACTTTAAGAATATTAAAGTAGAGTAAATTCTCGTCATAAATGGCATTATAATTCAAAAATTTGGAGCCAGTTTTAAGAAAATGGCGTGTAAGTGTTATTGTTAAAGTGAAATTTGAAGCATTTTTTCACAGAAAAGTTTTGAGTTTTCGAAAACTTCATTTAAAGTCATTTGAAGCAACTCACAAATGCAATAGTGTTTACAAATAGCTGGAAATGTGCATATTAATGGCATGAGACATATTTAAAAACATTTATTGGTGTAATTTAAAAAAATAGTATGATAGACCTCGACCAAGAAACTAATTGGCACAAAAGATTAATTTCAGAGATGCTTTTTATTAAAAAACAGATATCCATCCTTAATGACCAAAAATATTCTTCTTATCTGAATAACACGTTTGATAAGATAATTAACACAATATAGGTGATTCTCCCCCCCCCCACCTTTTCACTGTTCATTTTAACCTCTTAAAATTTTTCAACACACTCGTCTTCAATTAATTTTTTGGTTTATCATAATTTCCCTCTCCCCTCTGACAATTATTTTCACATACAGAGTTAATTATGTGTTTTTGGCTTTCTGCTCATTTCATATTTTCAATTTTGTTTTCGGAGATCCCCCTCCACTTTATTCTCTGGTGCGTTAGGGCCTTTAGCGTTTCACTTCCTCGAAGTCGGCACCACCTACATACACACTGACGTGACTAGTCCGCAACGATTAACATGTTCCGATACTTAATGCCATTAGAAGTAATTCCAAGAGCGCCTTCCACGATGAACCAATGCAATTTCTCAACGCCCTTTTACACGGACCTTTAGACCACAATGTTAACAATTATACGTTCCTCATCTTCTATTATTTTTTATAATAAGATGTATATCTAACGTCGCAATTTTAAAAGTAACACGTCCCTGTCTCACTGTTTATATTTTATAAGTTAACTATTAATATTCGTGTGATATATTTATGTAATAGATTATTATAACTGATTGGTTGATAATTGACCTTTCAGACACTGAAGAGGACCTTACAATGTAGGTCGAAACGTCATCAAATATATATATTTTAATTTGACTGGAATCATCGTTTCATTGTAATGTTTGGTTTATCCAGTGAATTCTGATTCTCCATCTTCAATTTTGTAGTTGGAGGAAGACGCCGAAAAATTCAAACTTCTGCAATTTTCGAAAATTCAGAGTTAACCGTGAAAATCGGACCTATGCCACCTTATAAGTCCATTTTACTTTATTCTTACAAGAAATTTAAGGAAAAAATTTGAAGCCGTTTTTGAGAAAATTTTGAAAATGTCTGGGTGGCTTCATGCAAAGTATCCCCAAATTTTGAAGAAAGTTTCCCAGAATCTCTGCGCCTTGAGTTGAGGCAAATCGATTAGGGAATTTCCATTTTGGAAAAAATCCTACGTTTGGTTTAGGTGCTAATGGTGTTCACAGACGGTCAGACGGTCGGTCGGTCGAAGAGACGGACGGACAAACGGATGGATGGACGTTATGAATAAAAAAAAACACTTTTTCCGTTTCAGGGGACTCCAAAACGGGTATTTCCGTTGAAATCTCGAAATCAGTTTTCCGCGGCATTACATACTAACTTTCTCTGTACTATGTATATTACTTCGTATGTACGTACGTATACGAGAAAGTCAAAACGAAGCCATCCCTTATTCACTACCTGAGATCATCAATGCATACGATAAGCCGCCACAGTAGAATGGTCTTTTTCGGCCATCCTACGTTTAAAAATTTGGCTTAGGGCTACAATGAAAGACGATAGGCTTACTGGTCTTGCGTTATTCCACATTCATCGAGATTCCGTAATTATACGATTCGCCAATAGCAAAGGCCACGATTGGAGTTTGTGCTGTAACGTTATCAAGCAACCTGATTGATTCCTGATATGTGATCATTGATGTGATTATTGGTATATTGAATTTCTAATATATATATATATATATATATATATATATATATATATATATATATATATATATATATATATATATATAATGAAGTCAATCTGATATACGTATAGTATACCTCAAGTATTTGTTATAACATTTTGTACCCTCCCCTCTTTCAGAAAAAAAAACAACTACATGAGTCTTAACCTGACCCCCGACAAAAAAAATAGTCTGGATCCGCACCTGGATCTAAGGATGCATTGGGAATTTGAACATGAAAAGCTAGTAAGTTTCAAACGCCTTGAAGAAATGTTTGACAGGAGATGATTGAAATGAAGTCATGGATGCCTTTCCAAATACAGTAACTTGCATTTGGCCGTTAGATATACGAGATAGCGCGTGATGTGTTGAAAGGGTAATTATTTTATTAACTGAAATTGAATTTGATGATTAAAATAAAGCCGTGATAGCGTTCCTTACAAAAAACGTATATATGGCCGTGCTCCGGAGAACATTGAAGAATAAATTATCGTTCTGCCATATATAAAATCCAAGCTATAAAGACTGTAAGTTATTGGAATTCACATGTTTGATGTTGCGGAAACACAACATCAAAGACAAATACATTCCGTGTCCACGGAATTAACTGTTTCTCTGCGTCTGTTTCTACTGTCGAGTAGATAGAGTCCAATTCGCTTCGCTATGAAGTACATTCTGAATGCATACCAAGTTTGTGTGTATATATTTACACAGCTAGATTTTTAGAATTTTAGGTCCCGGAACGCACCTCAAATTAATTATTAATTTAATAGAAATAGATATTTACAAATAATATAATTTCATCAGTATTCCCGAGGTACCGGAACGCCGTTCCGTCGCGTTCCGGCAGAAATTATATATATTACTGCGCTAAAGAATTTCTATTCCCAGGGAACTGGTGCGATGAGCCCCGTTTCCAACACTTACGATTAAATGGAAGATTTGAATTTAGAATTGAAAGACAAATGATATAAAACTGAAATCGAATATAGCATAGACCATAACAAAAATGTTATGCTTCGCCAGTACTTGTGAAAGAGCAAAAAAACTGTTAGAGGAGAAAAAACCTTAAAGAGAGAAACGTGAATCCACACAATAAGAAAATTCAAGGGGAGAAGTTAATGCATGTTAATCGTTGCGCCCTCGTTTCCGGTGTTAATCAAAGTCACCAGGCATTAGGCACAGGGCCCTCACACTGGCAGTAAGAGTTGCAAGGGCGACGGAATTAGTTTCGCGGAAACAGATTTGGTATGAACCCACGGAACCCCTGGGTGCAGCGTGTGTGGGAATGTGCTGAACCCCTGGGTGCAGCGTGTGTGGGAATGCGCAGCGCGTCGCGACGCCTGCTCCGTAGGAAGAGCGCTGGTTCCCGCGTCGAGATTCGACCGAGTGACCTCATGAGGATGGAGTGCAAAGGAGCGAGCGCGCTGCCCGCTGCGCCTTCTGAACTCTGTGAAATGTGCACAGGGCATTAAATGAGTGCAAGGTCGCAAGGCTTTCACAAGGCTGTCCAGATACGAGCTACGCCATCTAGGAGCTTAATATGGACCATGAAGCAGGTTGCTCAACTCCACCGCGTTTAATGCCTATATTCGCTTCAAAAAGAATCTGCGAGAATGGAAGATCATGGCGCAAATTCTGTTTGTAAACAACAACATGAAGTAACGATTGAGGATACTTGATATAGATGACATGTTATCTATAGATGATAATATATATATATATATATATATATATATATATATATATATATATATATATATATATATATGTATATATATATCCCTGACCACCCGGCCGTGCATATATTAGTGCCCATATTCTTCATTGCCATTACTAGCTAATTATATCTACAGGACAGTTCTCGTAAATGTGCAGTGCTATTTAACAAAATGTTCTAGAGATTAATGGAAATAATGGGCTCTAGAAAGAAAGGAGCAAACAGACAAGTTACTTTTTAAGAACAGGCCATTTAAAGTTTGAAAAGAATATGTAAACCAGGTTAATTGTGGAATATACCAGAATTCTCTCGAAATCTCCACACAATAGTTGAAATTTCTCTACGATGGATATGAACATTCATTATTGTGTTTAGGTAAGGAAATTAAGATTAAAAAGCGAAGAGATGAGAGGAAAATCGGTTACCTCCTTCTTACACAGACTTAATCACACAATGAAATGTCTAATACGCAGTTTATTGATGATTATGGTACACAATGTTGATACTTTAGGTGTAATGTGACGTATTTATTTCTGATTATTCATCTTTCCCGTCAATTCCTTCGGCTTCGTTATCAGGAATAGCTCTTTCACAAGGCACAATATAGTGTGTGATATTCTAGTGGAATCCATCCCTGAAGCGCCAGTAAATCAGTACGATATCTTTATGGCAACTTATCAAATTAATACGCTGATTTCAGATGTCATCTGTGCTTCAGACTGCAGTATACAATGAAATGATGTTTTACTTTTTACTCTCTCGCCTTTCTTCGTAAGAAGAGATTCGTGCGCCGGAAAACGGCGAGGTAACGAAAACGGAAAACGGCGACCTGGTAACGAAAAATAAATTAATCTTGTTGCTATGTTCATTAAAACACTTCCTCTAACATTCTGGGTAGACAGTATCAATATTTGTGGCTCCTTGATAACGATAAGTCGATTGACGGCAAAACGTCTTTCTGACTCTGTCCGTCTGTTGTGTGATCAACGCTAGCGCCTAAAACCGTTCAAACGATTTTCCTAAGGTATGATATTCCTCGATCGATTTGAAGGAACTTAGTATGGCTATAGAGTTTGAAACGGATATTTTGGTTTGTGGAAGTTTTTCACATGAAGCCTCAACAACATTTCCAAACTTTTCTCAAAGCCGGCTCCATTTTTTATTAAACTTTGTTATCGGATTGCGTAAAGGACTCTTAAAAGAATGGCACAGGTCTCATTTTCGTTGAAATCTCTAATTTTTCGATAGATCAAAAGTCGCTTAAAAATGGCAGTGTTCTTGATCTCTCTGAAGTTTCAAAAACTGCATAAGTTAGAAACTGCACTGCATATGTGATAAAATATGTGATGTTGTAGTACCACTAGTACTTAGATGCCAATTATCTTTGTCATTATTCACTCTTTTGTTTGTTTATTCGTTTGCTAGTTTTCAAATTAGCGCTTCCTTTTTCAACTTAATTGACAATTTGCAGACTGAAATATTATTTTGAGCTTGCAAAACTGAATAAAGAAAATGATACCTCAAACTTGGAAAGGAAATTAATATCAATTGTTCATTCCAAACAACATTCTAGTAAACAAATATTATTTTAACCCAGTTCTGATAATTAAATTTCCAAATAAAATGCACGTTTGGCTTACTAAAGAAACAGCGTTAGCTTACTAAAACCAGAACGGAAAGTTAGTATGCTATTTCTGATGTAAGAAGTTGTTCAACCACAGACGTCATTTAATTAAAATTATTGTGTTGCACATACTTCGAAGGAGTCCTTTCACTATCAGGTAAATCCATAACATATTCTGGATCATTTGTACTATCACCAAAGATATAATCACATTTTGTATCACTAGAAGAACATGTTTCATTTCGCTGTTAGTTCACAGATTTAACACCAGAGCTCTCTGGAAACAATAAGTTATGTATTTTAAAAAAATTATTTTTAAAGGAACACTTCTATCCTTTGAGAGGTAACAGAACTATCAGTAGTCGTTGGACATTCTTCATTTGCTCAAAGTCCCAAAAGTAAAGTTTGCTAAGATAGCACCTTTTTTCCAGAGCCCTTGAATTATGCCGAGTGTCGCTGTTATTTGAAAAGAACAATGCTTATAGTAAGTGGGGTTATTTATGGATATATTCTGCTTAAAAACAGATTCAATTAATGAACAGGTTTTCTTTGAAAATTAGGATATATTGAATTTAGGTTAAAATATCACGCTTAATTTTTTGTGAAATACGAATCATATGGTAAATTATGACAGTGAACACAAAATCTTTGCTTTCATCTTAAAGAAACTTAAATTGCTGCTTCAAAGTTATGTCTATTGAAGTTCAGGGAAATTTATAATGTAAATTGATAACGACTCCTATTAGAGTTCTGTACTTTATCTTTCTACCCTACAAGCTTTTTTTTCTAAATACCATGTCTAATGCAATTGCTACAGTTTATTGTAATACTATAAATCTTCGTTTTATATTCATGCTAGAGGCAAAATATAAGATGTCTTCAATTCATATAATTTATAGGTAACGATTCGAAAATGGTGATTAATAGTTAAAATCATCACGAAATTAATGAAGAAAGTGTAATATAATAATGCTCCTCGCCCTTTTCCTTATTGTACATCTTCCAGCAAATTGATTACTTTCCGTCCATGAATCAAATTTTGAGCCCAGAGCAGTTTCTTTTATACTTAATATAGTTTTAAATAAACTCGTATAATGTTTCTGAAGAATCTAAAACAATAGAGATCTCCGTTTATCGTTAATGACCTTGGTTATGTGAATGACACCTTTCTTTGACTTTCCTACGTTTCGACTTCTAATTCTGGTCTTTTCTCGGCTAACCGCCAACTATAGTTGAAAAATTAATAGACAATGGCAAGTAGTTCAATGATATTCGTATTCTGGCAGAACGCCATTTTCTCGTTAACGCCAGCAACACGAACAGAATATGAATCATGCATGTTGCAGGCAGACAGCCGTCCAGTTAAATGCACGTTGCGAGGTATCCATTGAGGCAACGACGTGCTATCACAATGCACGAGATGCGCGAGGAGATGTGTGCCCTGTCATTTTGATGGATACGTTAAAAAATGAAGGACTCAGACGTAAAAGATAAAAACCCTCAACGTTATATTTTGTATGATATAATTGTTGGCTTATTCATTCATTTTCCCCTTGCAATATGATACTCAAATAATTGAATGTCTGATATTATATTATTTATGGTATCCCATGTTATTTTCTTATAACCCAGTTTCACCCCTTATTAATGAGCGAATGTTTCGGTCTATCACAAAATACTCATTATTTATGTTTCATTACCAACATTTTTATTTATCATAAGTGCTGTTTTCGACGGATTAGCTACCGGGAGAGGTAGCTCAGGGCATCAACTGTCACCGCAATGCCTCTGACCGGGAGGTCCTAGGTTCGAGTCCCGATGATGGCAGGATTTTCGACACTAACTTGTCAGCTAGGTCGAATTCAGTCGTCTGGAGGAAACTTCTAGGGGCCGGCTGGTGTGATCGGTAGTTTTCCGAGGTTTCTCCGATCAACCCCAGACGAATGCCGGAGCAGTACCCTAACAAACGGACCACGGACCGCGCGCAATCTTTCTTTCCTCTTCGTTGTCATATCCTCGCCCATTACACACTTGCACTTAAATGCACTACATTACCACACATGCCGGGAGACCAGTCGGAAGCTTGTACCGGCTGGGGCGGTGCCCCACTGGGTATGTCGACGCACGATCGCGCCATCCAACGGGGGAAGACCACCGCCACCTCCAGAGGAAAAAACACGCACTACACTTACGGAACTAATGACTTGAGAATGCGCCCGTAATCACTAACAATCAATTAGTCAATCAACGTCTTATGCATCAATAGATCGGCTGCCCAAAAGCGAGAAATTTGGCTACTAAATATAAAAACAATCAAAACTTGATGAAAATTAATTGTAGAAATATATTAGTGTAATTGGCGGATATAGAATGGGTTCCGTGGTTCCGTTTATGGATTTGTTTAAATGGCCAGAATTCATGTTAGAAGGTACCATGGTAAGGAGCGAGGGTAATAGAGAGTCTCTTCTCCCTATTTTCTCTTCGCTCTGGCCAGTAGCACTCTCCGCTACCCCGTGGCCGAATGCGTATCGCTTATGAAGTCCTTCCCACTCCGCAGGGCAGCTCTGAACGCGCGACGCGATGACGCTATACTACGAATTAACAGGTCGGAAGTTGGTGAACATATTCTTCGCAAAAGATGAGTAATCATCTTGTTGTATGACGTAGCTTCATTAATCAAGGAAAAAGTCACCACTCTATAATGCTAGTTTCATCCACGGATTATATTACAACGAATTGAATAATTTATCATCACTCTATCGTGTGCTGCTACGTGTAAATTAAGATTAGACCTTTAATAATATGGGAGTACAGCAACATAATCACGGAGATTTCAAGGAGCTTTACAATTTATTGGTAGAAATGTTTGGAGCAGAAAAATTGTCTCTCGAACGAAATAAGAAAGTGTAATATTATGAAATCCTTAAAGTTACATAAAAACTTATTTATTTTGTACATAAATGAATCAGAAAATTCTATGAAAGAGAATGTTTTAAATTTTATGTTCTGCATGATAAATAAAAATATATTAAATGCAGTTCTAGTGAATGTTGCCTTTGTTGGAAGGTCTGCTCAGCATTCTGACTCATTTCTTCGCGATCTTAAATTGAACGAGTCACTTCGATTGACACCGCATTGCTAACCCTTCACATTATTTTATGTATTCTTTTTAGAAATAGTAGATTCTCTTCAGAACAGTTGCCATGTTGAGACTGCCAACGAATATTATGTCCTTTTAATCAATCAATCCACTCAGGTCGCAATCCCTTAGGGGCTTCCCCATCGCGCCTGCGTGTTCGATTGCGGTTCCCTCAGGCGTGATGGAGCGGGCGGACGGGCGAGAAGCAGCTCGTGCCGCGCAGGTAGAACTAGAGCCGTGGTGGGTGGAGAGTGGGTAGGGAGTGGGTGGGCGGCGCGCGGCCAGCGGCTCGCACAGTGGGGCGAGGCTCTCGGCGGCTGCTGTCCCGCCCGCACGCGGCTGCGAGCTGCGAGGCCGCGTCGCCCCCGCCCCCGCCCCCGCCCCCGCCCCCGCCCCCGCCCCCGCCCCCGCCCCCGCCCCCGCCCCCGCCCCCGCCCCCGCCCCGCTCCCTCCCCTGCGCCCTGCTCCCGCCCCGCCCCCGACGGCCAGGGCTCAGGCGCCTGGGTGTCCTGACGCCGCCGGGGCTGCCACTTCATCTCCGTTTCTCCCCCGTTCCGCCCTTGCCTCCTCCGCCCGCCCGCTCGGCCGGCACGCATTTCTCGGTGGGCAACACTTTAAGTTCTTTTTATTGAAGTCGTTCCTTTTTGTTTGTTAAATGGTCGGAGGGTCGAATCGCTAACTACTCCCTCCTAAACCCCTTGACTGCTGACTGCAGGTCTTGTCTCGGAAATTGTTCAACTGTTCTTACGCAAATGATATAATGAGGAATTGGAAAATGATCCGTAAAATGTCCGCATTGATATAGCCTTATTTATAATACAAAATGTATATTTTTGGTGTTGAACCCGTAATAATATTTTTAATGTTAGTGACGCTATGACGAGTTCTGAATTTTTTTCACACGAAAGTAATGAGTTATGTTTTATGTCTCATTATGTTTTATTTCAGCGATGTTATTTTTATTATTTGTATTATTATTATGATTATTGTTATTATTATTGTTGTTATTATTATTTATTAGTTTTGTTATTATTATTTCAACGAATATGTGAGGGTACTGTTACAATAATACATTTAATCTCCCAATTTCATATATTTACACATTAGAATCGATCACATATGTCCCGCAATTAAAACGTTTCATTAATACAAATACTCGCCATCTCGAAAGCTCTTTCCGTCCTCTCAGTATCTTAAGAATAAATTCTTTAATGTCACATTTGAGTGTAAATTGTTGTCGGCTTGTAGCCACTCTGGAATCCCTGGAATCTCCAGGAATTCCAAATATATCCCATCATAAACACATTGTGCTGTTAATCTTCAGTAAAAAAGTGAAAGTTTGAGATCACAGTTAATGTAAGGAATTCACTGTCATTTTATTTGTACAATATATCCACTGGAGAAGTATATCTAGTTCTTTTAATGAAGTTTTTTGTACAAATGCATAAAATAGGAAATAATATGTGTATTCTGTAGTCTTTACTGTCATTAACCGCAATTACCGAAACATTCAGAAAGCTCGTTCGTGGCAAAAGATACGAAACATCAAAATAACTTCTGCAGATAATTAATGTTGCCATTTGGTCATTAAAACATCTCTCTTTACTTGATTCCTCTGCTCAATATGATGTAATTTGCCTTTATCATCGGAGGAATAATCTTCAAATGGCACACCAGTCAGTATCGAAAATATTTATTTAATATTCATCAGCGTCTGATGTGTTGAAATGTACGCAGTTAAATTTGAAAACAGTACGAAAGTTTGAAAAGCAATATACCATGATCTTCTCTTTTGTTGTGGTGACAATCACATATAATAGTTGAACTCACAATAAAATCAATCTTTTGTAATTGATTTTTTTGCCATCAGAAATGACAGAATTCTCAACGTAAGCCAATCTGGAAAGATTCTATGGGTATGTTATGTTACTTCATTTAAAGTTTTTTTCGTGACACCTAGGTATTTTGATTTAATTCTTGTTAAGGATACTTTTCTGATCATAGTGAATTTTACTGACATAGTGAATGACTGACTTCCCAGTCTCATGATTTTACTCCGTTGTAGTATTTATAGGTAAAGAAATATAAATTAATATTTCATTTCTAATGTTTCGTGTTTTAATAACGTATCCGTAAGATATCGGAAGTATCTTCTAAGGAATTATTTTCCAGTCTTGCTACACATGACCTTATCGTGTTCTGAACAAAATGTTCTAGTTTTTAGTACCACATTACAATTACTTTCTTCGCCCCCTCTAGCAATATCTGTATAACCTCTCCGAATGTTTGCCTAGAATGAACCAATTACATCTGTTTTGCGACGTTTGATCGGAGGAGGCTAGGTATGGTATTCCAGTTGCAACAGTGGAGAGCCGCCGGTAAGGTGAGACCAGTCCGGCCTTCCGTCCTGGCGAAGCATCCCCAAAGATGGGTGCGAGGGGCGAGCGCCGACTGAGTCGAGTGAGTTACACGGCGAAGCGAGATGCACGTGGCAGCCGGGCGCTTATTTGACCTTTCGGGGCAGCCCAGTGGAGGCGGGCAGGGAGGGCAAGGGACGGGCCGCGCCGTGTGGCGCCGGCCGCAACGACGGCGGTTGCCGCGCGCTCGGACGCGCTGGCGCCGGTTCCGGCCGCGGCGGAGGCGGAGGCGGAGGCGGAGGCGGAGGCGGTGGCGGTGGCGACGGCGACAGCGACGACACGGGGCGCGCGAGGCCACCGAGCAGTGGTTCTTCCAGATTTTTCTCTTTGGGGGGTCATCGAAGCGCCGGAGAGAGCACAATGTGGGGATTGCCACTGCAGCGCCGGGAATGTGCAGACGAGTTATCGGGGAATGTCCTTTAGAAAGAACGATGTTATTAAAGTAGTAGGGCACGCGGAGATAACACTTCGAGAGACAAAAATAGACAGCCGTTGGGAACCGACGCGCCCATTAAAGACAGAGTCCCGAAAAAGAAGTAAAAATGTGAGAAGAGCGCGTGGGCCACCATTCGTTGTTTAGAAGCTATCACGTACGTCGCCAAGAAAGGTCGCGAGGAGTGCTGCTGCAGAACGGACGGGGCACGAAACCGCTGCATTTGATTCTCTTACAAATCACCTCATCTCATATGCCGTACGTTCGTCACGCCCTTCACAGGTTTCAATTCCGGCCAGTCGTTCTGTAGCACGCGGCCAGGGGCTCCCAGACACGTTGACACGAAACGCACTATATCCGATCTAGTATTCCAGTACTCGAGCATAAAAACCCTGACATGCAGTATTTTTAACATAACAACGAGCCAATGATAATGAGGGTTAACTTTTTTTATAGAATTTTGCTATTTAGTCTTGTCAATGCATTTTCTTTTCCGGTAAAAGTGGCATTTGTTTTTCTTGTAGTTACTTAAGATAACATTTGTGGAGCATTGAGTGATAAAATTCACTAATAATAGAACACGGTAGGTATTATCTAAAATAATATATGTTGCCAGTTGCATGATTTGTGTAGAAGTCAAAATACTGCATTTTATTGCTTTCATCTCGGTCATGTGAAATATGAATGACCATTAACAATATTGAATATAGCTGAAATATTGTAGTAATGTTAAATACTACCAAGTAATTTGGTTGAGTGTGTAGAGTGAGCAGTACTTAAAGCTTCTCTAAGATAAATTATTATAAAAGAATATTTTGTTTTACTGCATCATTTATCGTTTTGTTTTAAAGAAATTGTTACTTTATTATAATTTTATTTTTTTCCTTGAGAGGTATTTGATGTGAGAGTAAACCTTGATTCCATTGAAAATTCATTGCTCATAATATGTTCAATATTAGAAAATTTTCTTTTGTTGAAGTCGTATCATGTTCTCAAAGAGATTTTTCAGCAAAAAAGGATAAAGTATTTGATCATTTGATCACATCATCTCTACTCAAGAAAAGTGCCACATCTCAAAAATCGTTATCTGTAGTAAATGAATAAGGCGTTCTCGTGTAAATAAGGGTATCTGATATTTCACATTTCGCAGGGAAATGTTGAAAGTGCAAAAAATTTTGAAATGTTTATATTCTTTATTTAAATTCCCCGAAATCCGATCCGGCCGCGGATATCAACTCAATGAAGTCAATTACAAACCATCACACGCGGAGATACCACATTAAGAGACAAAAATACACAGCCGTTGGAAACCGACGCGGCCTATACTGGATTGGAACTTGTATTAATCACCTATATCATACAGAGTGCATTCTCAAATTTTCTGCAGTGCCATTAGCATTGCACATTATTTTAGAGAACACATCATTTCGCCGGCGAATTGCAACAGTTAGCGTATCGACCTGTTATACCAAAGTTTGCGTGTTCAAACCCGATCGAAGTCGTGGATTTTTTAGGGCGAAAATATCCTTCGTACGCCTTCCTTCGAAGGGGAAGTAAAGCCGGCTGTCCCATGTTAGTAGATTTACTGCATGTAAAAGATCCTCAAGCCTAAATGAAGCCTCTGAGCTAAATTCAAATTGTCTGTTCCGTCGCCCAAGTAATACCGTCTTTCTTCCCTAGTAGGTGAAAGGAGCGTAACGAAATTTGCGTGGTCAGACGGAAGAGCAGGCCTCATGGCCTGAGTCTCGCCACGTAAAATGAGGCATTTATTCATTCATTTCAGCGAAATTTACATAATTATTAACGAATCGTCAATCGACTATTTTACATTAGAACATTGCTTTCCAAAATATTCATTTAAGTTTATTATCATTTCATAAATATGCGATACTGCATTGTGCCTTTTACAAATGAATATCAAAACTGCGATATTTAATTCTTCCGTGTTTCACTTCATTCCCAAAGGGCTTTCGTAGATGTCATCTGGCCTGTGTTTAGCACTTGAACTTTCCGTAACAATCGACCTATTCTAGGAATACTAATATGAAGTATCTTAAGTCATATGCGCCCTAACATGTTGCATGAACGCATTCTTCATTGCACGTACACATGCGAGCACATCAAGGTCTGAAATTGACGATTGTTCCGAGGCACTCACGTCACGTTCCGGGAACCTGCGAACGCTGTTTTTTGTGGGGTGTAATTTCGAATTGCAGCAGCACGTGACTCTGCTTGTGCGCCGCGGGGCTAGGGGAAGAGGGGGGCGGAGGGCGCCGCAACTGCACGCCAAAGTGCAGCGTGGGCGTGTGAGGAGCGTGTGGCCAGCGTGTGCCCCGGGCAGCAAGGGCCCCACCCCCGCCTCCGCCGCCTCGCAGCACGGCCGAAGCCAATTTATTTCCAAGGCCTCCAATGGGAACCTTCATGGTAATACATGCCGGCAAGGGGTTTTCCCTCTCAATTCTCATCTATTAACGGAAGTTTATCTCGAAGTGTGTAGGTTTTACCACAGTTAGCTATAAGACAAGTACTAGAACCTCTGAACCCCAAACATTATTTTGTACTGCAGAAAATATAATATATCCGATATAATGTATCTCGGAAGTAGACCTGTTCTCAGTATGTTTAAAGATTAATAGAATATACCAGTGTCACTGTAAAATAAAATTCTTCTGAAATACCCTGAGGAGTTCTGAGCACTAGTTTTTTCAAAAGTGAGGCACAAAAATTGCAGGCAATTTCTTTTATGAAATAAAAACTACTTCTGCCCCGCCACGCCGCATTCTACCGTATAATCGAGCCCCATTTTAATAAGCCAACATAATTTCTTGTTGAATAAGTTATTTTTACCGTCGAAATGGTTTTTCATACAGTGTAATGTAAAAACGTTTCAAAGAATATAATTCGTGAATAAGCGAAAATTATAAGGCTCAGAATTACAATTACAATGAAAATCGCAAATCAACCCATTTATTTCTTGCCATTGACCGCACGAATCTTTGCAAGATACGTTTTAATTGGGCATTTTTTTGTGCTAAAATATTTATTTTTATTTTAGTGCGTATCATTCTGTATATTTATCAAAATAAAATTCATTTTGTGTATGGCATTGTCAATTATTAAAAAAAGTATAATTAAATTATTATTTGTTTATTGTATTGTGTACATTATATTGTATTTATATTATATTGTATAATATAATTAAAATTAAAATAGCATATTTACGAGTCTTATTTCGGGGATTGGCATATCAACAGATAAATTTATTTTACGAAACATCGATTTCTCTACGGTTGTTCCCTTCTTTACTACAATCTTGCGTATACAACGGTGGACTTCTCGAATTATCCTTCTAAAATAATGTTATGTTTACGAGTGTGTTAATACAATTTAGAAACGAAATTAGGTGCCGTCCTATCAGCATAGATTATATTACTGGAAACTCGGGAAATTTCCAAAAATAATGAAACAGTTTCTATTTAAACTGAAAAAACAAATATTTGATTGTGTAATTCCGCTCATTTTCATTCTGTGCGTACCGACTGAATTCTCATACTCGGTGCGTTACTGTTTACGACACGCGATGTCATGCGACAAGAAGGCTCCACGGAAGAGATCAGGCTGCATTAAATATGTGTTATTTATATATTGTGTTTTGAAACAGCGACGTTTTTATTTGCTTCGTGTGTTAAGAATATTGTACTCTCTCTGTACTGTACTGTTATGTTATTGCAGTATCGGTGAAGACGGTTTTTTTATTTGTTGATCTTGAGAAGTGCGCATGCTGGTTTTTGGAAAACTATTTTGTGTGGTTTTGTTTAGCAGCATTTTTGCTGCTGCAAACCACTATTTAAACTTTATTAACCTAGACCGATTTTGATTCTGTTGCCCTCTGACGTGTTCCTGATTTTTGTCTTAAATGATTTTTTGGCGTCTTTTAGGTGTTCAGGTTGTTTAAAAATATCTAATATTGACTTATGTCTGTATTTATTGAAGAATTATTTGAACTAATTATTAAACAGATAATATTTATTCTTTTTAAAATTTACACAACGTTTCTAATCCTATAGGTTTGGATTCTTATTCAGGAATGTCATCTATAAATGCAAAAAACAATAATTACACTTAGAATATTACTTACAAAAATATTAAAAACAAAAACTATAATTGAGACAGCTCATCCTTAATTACGGTTTTCCGTCACTTTTGTCGATAATTCTCTGATGGATATATTGGATGAGAAATTCACCCAACACATTCCACCACGTCCATTTAATCTAATGGTGGGTGGGCACATTTGATGTCAGTGTTTTACTGTAATTCGTATTAATGTATTTTTCTACATTAAGGTGTTCCCAACTTAACAATATTTGCCATCCTCCAATGCTAAAGGATATTGTGTTCATTCCATTCCATTGAGTTTAGTATGTGCATAAAAGAGAATAGGTGAACAAAACAGTTGACAATGCCTATAAATATAAGCCACAAAATTGATTCTGCGCCGTGATCAGACTAATCTTTTCAGAATTACTTGTTACACAAACTGTTCTTTTTGAGGCGCCGGATAGAAAACATAGGACACCGTTACTGTCGCGAAGTGCAAGAAGTGCATTTTTAGGGAGAGTGTAAGAGGCGGGGAGCGCAAGCCACGCCATGCTCCTTCCCAGCATCGAACGGGGAACTTGTGAGGAGCCCACCTATGCTGCGTGAGTTCACGATCATAAAATAGGTCAAGCGCCGTAGCCTAGTTGTCGCCCTCGTTGTCGCAAGGTCACCGCAGAGCAGCGCCGGCCCGCTCAGCGAGTACGTGCATCGTCCCGTGACCTCTTACGAAAAGTAGGAGGAGCTGGAGGGGCGTCAAGGAGGCCCAAGCGGCTGACCTGCAAAACACATCGCTCCTGCCTCCAGCCTGCAACTGTCTGCGCGCGCGCTTGGTTTGTGTTGTTAAAATGGCACGAAGAGAAGGTTGGATGTTGTGAAGTAGAGGCTAATAAAACAGTTGCTATTTATTATTATTATTATTATTATTATTATTATTATTATTATTATTATTATTATTATTATTATTATTATATACATTAGCATAGTTTTCAGATTTCGTGAACTGTGTAAATGTTTTTTTTCTGGTTTCCCCTGAAACTGATCTTTTTCAAAAACAGCGAGAATTGCATAATATGATAATTAGATATGAAATATAATTTTTAATATAGTAGGCAATGAAATATAGAAAAATTAACAATACAACAGTGTTAATGTGCTATACGTTGTTTAAAAATGAGAGTATTGGGTTCACAGGGGCGCGTTACGAATAATGACCGGATGATACGCGAGTGAGGTTTAGACATACTAGCGAGTTGGGACACCAAACCCAAACTGAAGTGCTACATAAGTAGTACATGGACACATCGTTCAAGACAAACATCCAGTACACAAATTTTGTGCTTCATGACGACCCAGTGTTAGGGCGATTTACCTTAGCTAGTAGATAACTCCTGTCGTTGTCGCTTGTCAGAAGGAATTTCCCCAAGGGTGAGGGGCCTTTCAAAACATAAAAATTAATAAAAATCCTTAAAAGTACCCACATATGGCCCGTAATTTGTTGGAAAATTGTATTTCGCTATCAAAATTATATTTCGATCTGTAGCAGAGCCACAGCCATTTTCATTATTTAATCAACCACACTTTGGTGACACTCTTGCACACACCTGCTGTTAAGGGTTACCGAATTCACAGCACAGAAATATTCCAAAATAGGTTCCTCAAAACTGCAGTTAACGCACCTTGGTTTATAAGCAACTCTAACCTTCACAAAGACCTAGCCATAGAGCCCGTCCTAACATACATCATTAAACTTTCCTCATCATTCTCCCAAAAGCTACCCTCAGTTACCGGTGCTTCCCACTACAACATAGGTAAAGAGCATCCCGTAGAAACTCGTCTCCGCAACCGACTCCCCTTCCACATCTTCCTCCGGAAATGACAATGAAATACCCTGGAAAAGTGAACCAATCAAGTATCTCGGAGTATTGTTGGATAAGAAACTTTCCTGAAAACCCCATGTTTATGCAGCAATCAACAAATCCTATGCCAAAATATCAAAACTTTACCTATTCATAAATCAACACTCAACGCTTAATATCAAATGCCAGATTCTACTATATAAATTTATTATCTTATCCACACTAACTTATGCTTGCACGGTATGGGGAAACGCAGCTCTTACTACCAGGTGATCAGTTTAAAACGCAACACCGCTGTTCAAGGCTTTGAGAGAAAAGTGAAAGAATTGCAACACTACTTCTGAGACAGCTCCTTTGACTGTCTTTCTGCAACAGTCTGTTCACTCACCACCTCCTTCCTTTCACCCGCGCCCTTCCTGTAGTATGGATCATTCCTGCTCAAAGCAAAACAGGCTGCGTCTTCATGCACTGTTTTAAGTGATCTTACGATGCGTCTCAAGATGGAGCAACGCAGATTTGTGGTGGAGAATTTCCAAACGCAATCTTCCAAAGAGTGCCACGCAGCTTTCAGAGAAAAATTTTCATCTGAGTCTATTCCGAACAGTACCATATTTCGGTTAGTGAAGTGCTATCGCAAGACGGAGGCGTGTTTGATCGGAAACGCGATCGCCGAAATATATTGCTCAGGTAGCGAAAACTAGCGAAAGTTCGGGATTTTCTTTCAAATTTCCCGAAAACATCATTAAGGAACCTTCAGCAACAGTGTAATCTTCCGTATGGAAGTGAGCACAGTGCCATAAGAAATTGAAAATGCGCGCTTTCAAACAGCTTAACATTCCCGATCGGGCTGCTCACATGAATTACTGTAATTGGCTACGGCGAATTGTTAGCGAAGGTTTTGAGGCACTTGATAAAGCTTTTTTTCTAGTGATGAGGCTTGGTTGCATCCGGACAGTAGAGAGACCATTGCGTTAAAAATAGATTGGAGTACGGTGTGCCATTTATCGACGCAGATTAATTGATTTGATGTTTTTCATAAAAAACAGTAATGGCTGATACGCATAAGAATATATTAAGAAATATTGGTAGTTGACAATGCAATTCGCTCTCCCTGCTGTGGTTTGCATTTTTAAACTGATCATCCACTATCATGCAAAAAATGCAAACTCTTTAGTTCAAAATTAAGTCCTTAGGAAGTCAATTAAAGTCTATGGTTTATACCTAACCAACAAATTCACACAGAATTCCAAATCGATACCGTTCTTGAACACACAAAAAAGTATCAAATAAGTTCTATTCTTCCCTCCTTTCATCTCATCCCGCTTATAAATTACATCTAGGTCGAACAGAAGGCATCCCAAATCGAACCAAATTCAAATTTACCAACGATATGCTTCAACCTCCTTAAACTAATAATTTCGTGCTGAATCTTTTACCTTTTCCCTTCCTATTGCTCGACAGGGCAATCCTAACAGTTTACTCTCAAAAATAAAAATAAAAATTCAATAGAATCTAAAACAAAACTAATAAAATGAGTCAGAGTAATTTAACCTTCATTTGTCAAGGAATGTCCTAATCCAAGAAAAGTCAGCATGTAAAACTGAAATCCCTCGAAAGATCTCTGGTTGAACGAGAAGAAATAAATTTTAAAAAATTTCGGTGTCATGATAGTTACTCTGAAAATGATCTATAGATATAATCTACATGAAACTGACGGTAAAAACTGTTTCCCAGAGAAATGAAGTAAAACGTGACCAATGATTCTCAACCATTTAAACTGGTATCCTACTACGTAACTCCAACTTTTCATATATAGCAATGAAGTGTTTTTAACATTTAATTTTTAAAAATAATTTCTTACTTTGCATTAAAAAAGGGCATGGTTTAAAAATAATTTGCCCCACAATACAATTTTTCCAAAAACAAATGATCCCAAATTTGAATTTAAATAAAATTTTCAAAGCATAAGTCGCGTCGAGCAGGAAACAAACCCTGATGTAATTTATATCCGATTTTTCTGATCACTTAGTTACCGAGATTGCTTATCATTTAATCTACGAAATCAATATTTATTATTTTATATCTTGATTCTGTTTCCTACCTCTCAATCTTTCAGGAATTTTCATTTTCATAATACACAATATTTAGGTGGAATATTTCACCCTTTTTTACTTTACATATGATTAAATTATCGGGAAAGCAATTTACTTAGAGAACAATTTATCTACTCGGGATCTCGACTTAATTTACGGCTTTAAAATGCTTGTGTGTTTCGCTCCTATTCGGCGTTGTTTAGATTTATTTTTGTGTGCATTATCTTGCAATAAAATTTAATCATACATTACGAGTCGATAAATATATAGAGAGCAATCGAATATTCACAGAAATATGAGTATCAGCTGCAAAGGTAGTGTATCCCAGGGATGAATGGGGCGATGATTCGGGGAAGACGCCCAGTGCATCGCGGAGGGGGCTACGCAAAGGCCGCCTGTTCACGTGCGCTTCCATTGCTTGGATCAGTACAGAGAAGGCGCCGCCTCTTCCGGGTTCCGAGAAGGACCGCGTGGCCCCGGGGAGGGGGGAGGGCCCTCGCGGCTCGGCCACTTGGCGGCGCGCGCTTCGCAGAAGCCAAAAGTGCAGTTCGCCCCGTTAAGTAGACCGTTAAGTGCAAGTATGCAAGTGTGCACGCTCGTAAGAGGGGTACCCATAATGTTATGCGCGTGGGTTTTACGCCATATATTAAGTACGTCTGATGAGCAAGGAGGTCATATCACAGTTCATGGACACGTACACCAGAAATGTCGAATTGTTCACAATTCATACAAGGTGGTTTGCATGTTTTGATCTATTTATATTCTGAAAAAATATCGTATGCAATGTGCTTATTGACGATGTATTTAGTGTTTGGAACTTATCTTTGGTTAGTATTTTGAATAATGGCATATTTGATTTATTGATTTCTTTCGTAAAAAATAAAAAAAATGTACACGACATATGGGGATAAGTATAATCTACGCACGTTTTTTTGACATCCAGAATCCTTATCCCACACTTCTACTATTCATAGTTGAACTGTGATTGAAAGTACCAAAAAAACGTGGTTAGAAACATTTGAAAACTAGCCATTTTGCCTCCCGAGTTCTAGAAAACTTACTTTCATTGGTAAACGAACTACAGATTTAATTTTACTTTCTTGCTACTGCTTACGCAGTAGAGAGATAGTTATGTAATGCTGCGCGAAAAAACGGGGAATTTTCGGCAGAAAATTCTTATCACAGGACCCTGGTAAAAAGAAAGTGCATAGAGTGGCTCAATTTAAACAAAAAAATTCTCTAACACGTGATGTAACCGAAATACATGTATTGAGGGTCCTTGGTACCAAAAAATCCCATGACGGCAAAACGTCTCTCCGCCTGTGAACAACGTTAGCGACTAAATCATTCAGCCGATTTTTTCCAAAATTGTTATTCCTAATCGATCTGCCTGAGGTCACGTCCCCTTGAATTTGAAACCATTTTTTTAATTTTGGGGGATTCTTTACTTGAAGCCCCTGGAACATTTTCAAAAATTTCAAACAAATGGCTCTGTTATTTCTGAATAAATGTTGCTCTTGGATAGTGTGAAGGACGTTGAAGAGAATGGCGTAAGTCTCCATTTTTGTTGAGATCTCTCATATTTTTGAAAATTGCAAAAATTCAAAATTTTTTCTGCGTCTTCCTAGAACTACAATTATAGACATTTTTTTCATTAATGAAATTTGTTCCTTAAGATGGATTTTGAAATAAGGTGATGTACAATTTTTCGAAAATTTTAGTACTTTTCGTGTAATTTTGCTTGAAAGTACGGGCGAGAAAGTACGTGCTGTTTTAGCTACACTAGTTGTAGTATGTAGTGCTAACAAAATAGTAACCTATACCCCCGGCTCTACTCCTATCACATCTACCGAAAGGAGAGCTTAACAAAGCGCCCGCATAATAGAGCTATATTTATGACCAGAAGCGAAACAAGGGCCAACTCAGCATTTGCGCAATTGAGAAGGGAAAAGATTAATTTATAATTTAATACATTTTCATTTAAAAATATATTACTGTATGGTTTATTTCTTATTTCAGTTTCTCAATTTCCTTAGCGATAAACCGATTATTAAGTTTTCTGTAAACATTTTACAGTAAAGCCCTGCTATTCCGAACAAATTAAGAGTGTGGTCTGTTCGAATTCGGAAATGTTCGGATTATCCGAAAAAAAAAACGTACATACATACTGTGCATATACAAGTATATCTGTAGGATTACGAGACACAATACATCATAATGTGCGATGTCGGAAAATGGCATCGTAGCGTAGCGACATGAAGTGACAATATTGCGAACAACGGAGTACAGTACATACATAACCGATCGCATTCGGTAGTAGTTGCTACATTGTTTAAAAGAGCTGAAACACAGTTTTCGTCACTGCTGTTAACAGGTATTCTACATGCAGTATTCAGAATTGTGTTGACTTACACTGTGTTCATGCTCTTTCGTCCATAAATTAAATTGAAACAAACCAATTTTTTTTATTTATTTTTCCTCCATCCCGATGTTTGTTCGGATTATCAAGATTTTGGATTTGAGAGGTTCGGATTAGCGGGGTTCTTGTTTATTATTAATTTATTAGCACTTTAAATTCAACAATATTAATAAATACTTCAAGAAAGAAAGTGAATCAATACTTATCAATAGGGGACTGATTTTAACGAAATGTCATTTTGTTTCTTTTCATTTTAGAACAATGCCGTTTAGTGTAGAAATTAATTTTATGTTTTGACAAAAGGTATGTCATACTTTTGCATTTTTCATCGATTTCGACTAATAAGTCATTTTTACACTTTTTCGTCATTTTAAATGCATTTTTCGCTGATTTCATGGATTTTAATATCATTTTAATGGTATTTCCTTGAAATAATATTTATGAGATGCAACAAACGTTCTTCACAGAAACCTGAATAATATTTTTGAGTCCTTTGCTCAGAAATTGTAAAGTCAGCTGTTGTATATAATTGAAGGTTCCTGTGACGCCTATCAAGCAACACTACTGTCGGTTCGGCCGATTTCGGGATAACTAGAGACAGATTTCCTGGTAAAGAACCTTCCTAACCAAAAGTTTGCAAGCTGAGTTCAATTTAATAGATGAAGCCTCGATTACATCAGCAATGTATCTAACAGGATGAGTTGCTCATCTGAACTCGTTTTGATCACATTTTTTGCATCATTTTTCTTTGCTTTTATGGTATTTTAAAAACATTTTAAGAGCATTTTATTGATCATTGTTGGCGATGTTTTATGTCATAATCCGCCCCGACTTATCAATGAAGGAGCCCGAGAAGTGTTTCTAGTTTTTCCACGCTTTTTAATATGCATTTAAATGCCACCGTCCAAATTGGAAGCTAGATATTAAAAGAGGAATCGGCATTACACCAAATGACCATTCAAATATTTTATTACACATATATGCAGACGACGCCGTTATAATACAAACTGGAGGTGCTACTGAATGGCACAGACTTTCTAGTAGTAAAGTTTTCTACTTTCCTTGGTGTGAACTGCCTTTCAGGACTTGCTCCATTCTCTGGCCAGCTGCCATCTATCGTCACCGAAATAACATTTTCCTGACATTTTCTCAACATTTCGGTATCTTAATAGTAGAACTGAAATATGACTTCAAGAATATTAAAGAAGAGTAAAACCTTGACCCAAATATAAATTTTCATTGAAAATTTTGGAATTGTTTTAAGAAAATGGCGATTAAGCATTACTGCAAATGCGAAATTTGAAACTCTTTTTCACAGGAATCTATTGAGTTTTCGAAAAACTTCATTTGAAGTCATTTGAGGCATATGTTCTCACAAATGTAATAGTGTATCAAATCGATGGAAATGTGCGTATTAACGGCGTGAGAGATATTAAAAAATTACATTTGTGTAATTAAAAAACACCAAAATGAACTTATGTCACATGAAACAGTGCAATTAGCACTATCCATTGAGAAAATTTGAAGAAAAAATTTGGAGCAATTTTTTAAGAGAATGGCGTTTGAGCGTTTTTGAAAATGCGGAATTTTGAGTTAATTTTTACAGAAAACTGTTGAGTTTTCGAGAAACTTTATTCGACATTATTTAAAGCACATGTACTCATAAATATAATAATGTGAATAAATCGCCTCTAATGTAAATATTACCGACCTGAGACACAAATAAAAATACATTTTTGTAATTTTTGAAAAAACAAAAGAATGGAGCAATATGGCGTTTATGTCATCATATAGGGTGCATTTGGTACTACTCCTACCAAAAATTTAAAGGAAAAATTTGGAGCCGTTTTTGAGAAAATTTTGAAAATATCTGGAAGGCTTCCTGTAAAGTACCCCCACATTTTAGAGAATGTTTTTCAAAATTTCAAAGCTTCAACTAGACCCAGTTGGACAGGGGTTTCTTCAATTTGTAAAAGATCGTACGTGTGGTTTAGGCGCTAATAGTATTCACAGACGGACGGACAGACAGACGGACGAATGGACGTTTTGAAAAGAACCACTTTTTCGGTATCAGGCGACCCCAAAACGTGTATTTCCGTTGAAATCTCGAAATCGATTTTCCGCAGCATTACATAACTTTCTCTATACAACGCGTATTACTCCCGTATATACGTATGTATACGAGAAAGTAAAAGGAGAAGACGATTTATACACATCAGTTCACACTTGAAAAATGTAATGTAAGGAATAGGATATAAGAATAACAAAAGAAAGAACCTGAGGGAACAAAGATTGTAGTTTACAACAATATCTCTGAACATAATATCTTCCTTTAATTATTTATGATGTTAAACATGGCGTAGGAAAGAAACAAATAATTATTTGTATTTCAATTATGTGTGATATAATTCACATGACCTCGAAGGACAAGGAAAAAGGCAAAAATTTAATTTTATAACCAGTGATAATTTTATCCTTCTCAATAGAAATGAGCGCCGAGTCCCTAACCAGAGCTCACTCATGAAAACAGAATACGGTTTGTTATGAAATTATGTTATGAAAAGAACTAAAGAACTAAAGCACAAGAGAAGATAGAATTAGAAGTAAAGTTAGAAGAGAACTTGCAGAAAGAATCACAACGAACACAGAAGCAAGTTACTATATCGTGGACAAAGAATGGATGACTCCCATTTACTGAAGTTAGCCTTCCAATATATGCCAAGATGAAGGGGAAATTTACCTATAAAGGCCAAGGAAGGTAGAGAACAGTGCGAGACCGGAAAAAGCAGCCACCTAATTCTTGAATTGAAGAAGTGTTTTAAATGTAATACAATCTTGCTGGCTGATCTAATGTGGCATTACCTTCGGATAGTTATTTGTAAAACATATAGTTAATACAATTCACTATTTACGCAAAAGTTAAAGGCTATATCAGGCAAAGAGGATGTCCGATATGCCGATATTCTCAACGGGTTGTGAAAATCGATGAGAAGGACGCAAATACATTAATGATGGAACCGGAAATTAGTAAGTTTATGACACTAAGTGACAACAATACGAGAGGCAAGCAGGCAGGGAGACAGGCAGACAGAAAAGGCAGCAGAAAGCTGAGAGAGAATGAGAAAGAAAGATAGAGAGGGAGAGGAGAGAGCGTAAGAGATAACGGGAGAGAAGAAACCTGTTCTAATAAATGATTAATGTGATTTGTGTGAATATTTGAAACGTATGCTAGTCTCAATTTCTTCTTTCGGCCGCGGGGTCGGATAAGGTGGCAGTGCGAGTAGCAACGCGGTGCGGTGTAAGAGCCGGGGGGTCGCCGCCCTCTGGCCGTCATGCCGTGCCGCGCCAAGCCGCTCAGCTCCGCTCTGCGCTGCCCGACCCAGCCCGGCCGGCCCGATTACGCCCACAATCGCCCTTCCGAGAAGCCCAAGAAACACACTTCGGCGTACCAGTCAGCTGCTGGCGCAGTGGCTCGGCTGCCGCAGCCTCTGCCTTTGCCGTCACGCCTTCACAGAAGTTACTTGCCCGAGGGCCTGGTGAGTCGGGCGGATGGCTACATGGAAGCGATCATAGGGCGCTTCCGCACAGCGGCCGTCACGAGGACGAGGTGGAGTACATGCGATGAAGACGAGGCGCCTTTTCATGAAGAGGAGTGGACGAGAGGATGAAGGACGGCAGCGAAACGAGAGGACCTGACGTGACTGAACATCATACGCTCGCACAAAGGAGGGGATGGGGACCGTGCCTCCTCCTTGAACATTTTCAAAGAGCCAATCGTAATGAAACACTTTATTTCCATAAATATCTTCAGTTCCTGATTTTTCGATCTTTAACATACAAGTTGAGAAAGTACACTACGTCAAGTTCAAAAGCTGCACCATTGTCACTTCAAAATATGAATTCATTCTGTTTTCGGCGATTTTGTGATACGTTGTATATAAATGTAACTTTCTAACACAATCGCGTCGGTCGTCAAGATAATCTTAGTTTTATTTGCAAATATATCTGAATGGTTGTAATATTCGAAATCATATGTTATGCAGGCTTTATATCTATATATATAAAAGAAAGTCGTGTTAGTTACACTATTTATAACTCAAGAACGGCTGAACCGATTTGGCTGAAAATTGGTGAGCAGGAAGCTTAGAGCCAGGAGACGGACATAGGATACTGTTTATCCCGTTCGACAGCGTTCCTGTGTGAGAACGCACGTTTTTGCACGTTTTCGCGTGATTTCGCATGTTAGCGGTCATTGTTGCCTGTTGTAACCCATTGTTGTAACGCCGCACTGATAACAGAAGGCGATAATGATAGCCGCCTTTCGTTCGCCGTTATATCTATATAAAAGTCGTGTTAGTTACACTATTTATAACTCAAGAACGGCTGTACCGATTTTGTGAGCAGGAAGCTTAGAGCCAGGAGACGGACATAGGATACTGTTTATCCCGTTTGACAGCGTTCCTGTGTGAGAACGCACGTTTTTGCACGTACGCAGTGCAACAAGGATATTACAGTTTCTCACAGTGAGTAACACGCAAGAAAAAGATGGGACCGGCTGTTAAGGCGAAACAGAGTTCGCCGGGTTAGCTAGTATATATATATATATATATATATATATATATATATATATATATATATATATATATATATAATATATATATATATATATATATATATATATATATATATATATATATATATTAAACCTTCTTTGAGCTGAAATTTATACTGCACTTTGAATACAGAGCAAACTTTCATCGTGGGCAAATTTCAAATTTTTATCTGGTCCCCAACAGAGATATTACAGTTGAAATCTGGGGAAAATATCAAAATTTCAATTTTTAGGTAGTAGATGTGAGTAATTTTTAAGTAGGTCCTTTACTTATCATTCATATTTTACATAAAATAGCAACACTGTTATGTGTAAAAGCACAGAAAAAATAGAGGTGTGACCATATTCCTTCTTCGAAAAAATACTCTAAAAACGAATTTTGTTCATTCGCGCTAGTTATTTTTTATTCAAATATTTCCCAGATAAAAACATATCAGGTAGATGAAAATCACTGTAATTTATAGGTGTTACTGAATTCAATGTATTTTAGTTTAAAAAGCTACAAATAGCTGGCGCTGAGTAATTTAGAAAACCGTAAACGTCTACGAACGTGAAAAGTAGGGCGCGGTTTTAAAAAAAGATGGCCGCAATTTTCTAACCCCGTACAATATTTTTTAACGGTTTTGAACAATTACAACATAAGAGCAATTGATTACCAAGTATGATTTTTTTCTGAGGTGGTCGAGCGTCCAGTGTTGGACAACTTGATGGATTGACCCATTTCAAAAGATACCAATTATGTCAATTATTAGAATTCTTTAAGCGATAAGTTTTCCATGCAATACTCGCCTCAATCAATCGGAATGTTATCTTCGAATGCTTAATGATTTGTGAAGAAAAGTTGACTTGTAGGGAGATTGTACCGTTTAAAGTTCTTCTATTATTATATAACTGAAAGTTGTCTTAAACAAAAAATATCAGATATATTGTTTACATTCTAGTTTACATCATCGTGCAAACATTCTTTTTGTTACCAGAGTTATCCTCAAATGCTTTTTTAACTCCCAGCAATCGAAATACCTCGGCAGATATTTGAATCATTACGCAAATTTCTCTTTCTAACGACAGCTCCCTTAGAAACCCCTGTTATCCTGAAACATCTCAATAAAGAATTAATTTGATCTATCGTTGACATCATCTGGGTAAATAGTGTTTCAACAAGCACGTTTCACTTGGCATATGCTTGTGTCACTTACAGTAGAGTAGTTCTGTGAACCTTATAATTTATTTACAGCATAAATCAGTAAGCAATACAAATGCTCCGCCACACATTAACCGATAAAGTACTGAACGTTCATATTGTAAATCATTTCTTTAAAACACTAGTGGTGATACGTACTTTCTCGCTCGTATTTTCACGCAAAATTACGCGAAAAGTATTCAAATTTTTGAAAAATTGTACATGATCTCTTTTAAAAATATAACTTTAACCGACAGATTTCATTAGGGAAAAATCTCTATCTTTAATATTTTAAGTGTAGAAAGACGCTGAAAAAAAATTGAACTTTTGCCATTTTCAAAAATTCAGGGTTTTCAACGATCATGACTCCTGCACCATTCTTTTAAACGTCCTTCACACCATCCAACAAACAAAATTTAATCAAAAACAATGGAGCCAATTTTTAGAAAAATTTCAAAATATCCCAGGGGTTTCAAGTAAAGTACCTCCAAAATTAAAATATCGGTTTCAAATTCAAGGACTGCGACATCAGCTAGATCGATTGTGGAATATCAATTTTGGAGAAAATCGGCTGAACGCTTCAGCCGCTAGCGTTGTTCACTGACGGACGGACAGACAAACAGACCGACGTTTTGCTGTCAATCGATTTTTCTAGATCAAGGACCCACCAAACAAGAACTCTGGCGACACCACGTGATAGAGGCTTTTTATAAATTTAGCAACTGAATTTGTCCACTTTTTCGTTACTAGGACCCTGTAATAGGATTTTTCTGCCGAAAATTCGCCGTTTTTTCGCGCAGCATTACATAACTTTTTCTCAACTCCGTAGCGAAAAAGTAATACACGCCATAGTCGCTTTTTGAAGATTATGCTGTATAGTACTCGTTCTTTTAAATATAAGAAAATGGTGTATGAAAAGTTTAAATAATATCCTCAATAATTTGTCCCACTCTTTCGGCATCATCATCATCATCATCATCATCATAATCAGTACTGAGGATATCTGCCTTACTATTAGTGTGTTCGACTCTTGAGAAGTGCTCATCATTATAAATCAACAGCCTATCCACAAAAATAATACCATATACATCACTTAATCATCCTATGTGTCTAATAATAGACATAACTAAATCCACTCCTCGTTCCTGAATTCCTGTCCTCAGCAATGTACATTCCCCAGTCTTCAAAACACCAAGTTCTAATTCTCGACTATATTAAACTTCTGCAAAACCCTAAGCTACGCAAATGTATTCCTGATCTCTCAATAAGCAGCCTTCAATCGATTACGTGATCCTAATCTTAAAGTAGCAAATTCATTTAACTCATCATTAGAAAAGAATTATTAAAGAAGAACCATTCATTATTCAAAAATAATGAACTTAGAAGGGACTGTTTTCCTTGTCATCTGGATTTATTTATTTATTTATTTATTTATTTACGTCAAAAAACAGTTAAAAACTGCGTATGACGGGCTATGGGGAAAAGTGAATTGTGTGCACATTTTCAAAATTCTGTGATCCCTACACTAAATCATATACTACTTAAGTTTTGAATTTTGAAAGGGAGAAAAAAAACAAAAAATCTCCCATGTAATAAAATCGATTTTCAAGGATAAATAAGCAATAAATTTTGAATTTTGAAAGGGAGAAAAAAAACAAAAAAACTCCCATGTAATAAAATCGATTTTCAAGGATAAATAAGCAATAAATTTTGAATTTTGAAAGGGAGAAAAAAAACAAAAAAACTCCCATGTAATATAATCTATTTTCAAGGATAAATAAGCAATAAATTTTGGCTCTTATTACTTCCTGCCGCGACAACGTGGAAACGATAATTTGAATAATTGTATTTCCCACTGAATTCTAGAAGACGTGCACAGAAAATTAAGTTACATTTATGTCCAGAAGCAAAACAAGGGGCCATCTCAGCATTTGCTCAATGGATCAGGGAAACTGGACGAAAAACCTGATCGAGATGGGGGTCATTGACCCGGAAGCTGTAGTACAATAGTTGTTACAGGCTGTTTATACTCATTTATACAGTCCAAATGGTAAATAATGCATTATGTATCATTGTTAAAACTAATGTTACTTTTCTTGTGATGCTCAGTATAGTCTCTAATTCTATAGAAACAGTTATGCAGCAGAAACGATTTCACTTGTGATTTAAACTTTTCTATTGAATTTAATCGTTTAATGTCATCTGGCAAAGTGTTGTAAAATAATGTACATGTATTGTATGTGAATTTTTTGTAATGAGCTGTTGATACTGTCACCTGATGAATATGATTTCTACGTCGAGTGTTATAGTAATAGACTTCGGCATTTTCTGAAAATATATTCCCGCCCTTAAGCAAGTCATTTTTTACAAAAACCACTGATTCGTAAATAAAAAGACACGGTAATGGTAGAATTCCTAGATTAATGAAGATAGGCTTACAAGAATCACGTGGGTGGGATTTGGTTATTATTCGTATAATTCGTTTTTGTAATCTAAAAGTCTGGGAGCTATAAGATGTATTTCCCCAGAATATTATGCCATATCTCAGGCGGGAATGAACATTCGCGAAGTATACACAACGAGCAGTATGAAGGCTGACTGAATTTGCAAGAATTCTGAACGCGTAGCATAATGAACTTAATTTGTGTTCAATTCATTTAAATGGACGTTCCATTTAAGGTTTGACTGAATTGAGAGACCTAAAAATTTTGTTGCATTAACATGAGTCAATGGTACACTGTTCATTTTCAATGGAGCACAGAATTGTTTATTTGAAATGGAAAACTGCATTAAAACCGTTTTCTTTTCGTTTACTATTAATTTGTTATTTCGGAACCAATTTGAAACATCTGATATTGTACTATTTACGGTTTCTTTATTGCAAAGGATGTTCGTATCATCCGCAAAGAGAACCGTTCTTCCGTTTCGAATCGTCGAGGGCATATCGTTTACGTAAAGTAGGAACAGAATAGGGCCTAAAATCGATCCTTGAGGAACTCCACATGCAACGGGCAAAGAGTCGGAAAGGTGCGTACGTAATGTTCCATCATTCCAGTAAGGTATTTCAACTTTCTGAGATCGTTGTTTAAGGTACGAACATAACCAATCTAGAGCAATACCACGGATTCCATATGAAGGTAATTTTGAAAGTAAAATGTCATGATCAATGATGTCAAAAGCTTTTGAGAGATCTAAAAATAATCCAATAGGTGCCTCGTTTTGATCTAATGATGAGGCGACATCTTTAAGAAAAGAAAATATAGCTGTTTCCGTTGATTTTGATTTTCTAAATCCATGTTGGCAATCTGAAAGCGCGTCGTGTTTAGTGAGAAAGGTTTCCATTCGTACGTAAAAAGTCTCTCTAATATTTTTGAAAAAACTGATAGAAGAGAGATGGGCCGATAATTTTGAATTTCATTTTTGTTGCCTTTTTTGAAGAGCGGCTTAATTTTAGCTGTTTTGAAAATATCTGGAAACGTTCCAGTGCATAAAGATGCATTAAATATGTGAGTTAACGGGTGTATAATGGCATACGCACAAGTCTTTAACAAAGAATCTGGGAATTCATCTAAACCGGACGAATATTTATTTTTTAGTTTACCGATTATTTTGAGAATTTCATAGGAAGAAGTTTCGGAAACGAACATTGTGTCTAAAATTTTGGGTACACTGACTGTTTTTGAATTTTGTGCCTGAAGACCCTTAGTGAGATCGGCAGCAATTCTCGAAAAGTATTGGTTAAAGAGACTCGCCACTGTTGCCGGATCGTTGACATTTATATCGTTATATTTTAATTATATTTTAATTAATTTTAATTTAATTAATTTTAATTAATTTTAATTATATTTTAATTTTTGGATACCATACTTCTACTAAAAACAACCGGAAACCTTCAAATTACCTTGTTAATTGCGATTAAGTATTAATAGAATCGTACTGGCCAAGGCAGGTGCTACATCCTGTTTATATGTGTTAAAATTATGTCACCGAAGATCTAGAGCGGTTCTCGAAGGATCCGGCATATTTTGGGAATACGTTACGCCAGGTGTTCAAAGGGATCATTTAGTGATTACTTTGAGATGACAGATAGAATAAAAAACTATTTGAAAAATTACATTAAATTTTTAATTAATTGTGATTTTGATATAGTTGATCTAACTTTTTAATTGATTTTTTTCATTTATCGTAAACGTGGAGTAATTTTGAATGATATTTAAATTGTAATTAAATGAATTTCATGTAAGATTTCTGATATTGTGAAGACACTGAAAGTTGATGATTGTAAATGTTATGATTGATAATATATGTGTGCATGTTCGACAAAAACATTATTTCCTCTATTACTATATCTTTTTTACGGAAATGTCTTATACCATTTATACCTCTATTACTATATCTTTACGGAACGTTTTAACCCATTATTCGTACAATTTGTTTCTATGCAGTGCTCTAACTGTTTCCTCAGCATTTTACTCCGTATATTGTTTAAAGAATCTAGAAATGGATTCCATAAAAATGTATTTAAATTTTTATTGAACTCTGTCAAACTCATGTTACACTTAAAAATAAATGAACTGTCTATGAACGTTGTGTTGTACTAAAATAGTTTGTTAATTATATTATTTTATTATCATTAAAAACAGTAAAAATATTGCGTGTAGATTCCACGCAAATTTTCGTGAGTAGTGCAATTCTTATCCCGCCTCTTCTGCAATACATAGTTGAATTATGAACAGAGTTCATTGCAATGTGTGTAATGTGCACTGTGAGGTGATTAATATTAATAATGAATGTGCAACGAGGATCATGGCAATATTTGTTGAAGTTCCTTTTAATTTCTTGTTCATTTCAATGTAATATTTAGATAGCATTGAAATATAAAAATCTATTTACATTTTTTTTCATATTCACATTAATTTAATATTTCGGAGCCAATTTCAAATGTAAGAAATTGTTTAGTTTACTCTTTTCTGCCAATTATAATATTAAATAGTACTACTCGCGGGTGTCTGTGCAGAAAAAATTTTACTTTCTCATGTCGTACATATGTATATACGGAGTAATATACGTAGAAGAGAGAAAGCTATATAATGCTGCGGAGAATCGGTTTCGAGATTACAACGGAAATACACTTTCTGGGGTCCCCTGATAACGAAAAAGTGTTGTTTTTTTTCAAAACGTCCGTCCGTCCGCCTTCCCGTCTGTCTTTCCGTCTTTCTTTCAGTTCGAATGTCCGTCTGTCCGCCTTTGAACACCACTAGCGCCTAAACCATACGTAGAATTTTTACTAAAATAGATATTTCCCGGTCGATCTCTCCCGAATCGAGGTGCTGCGATTTTGAAAATTTTCTCATAAACGGCTCTAAATTTTTTCTTTACATTTCTTGTAAAAATAGAGTAAAATACACTTATAAGGGTGGCGTATGTCCGAGTAGTTATCTGTGAATTTTCGAAGTTCTGAAGTTTAATATTTTTTCGGCGTCCTCCTACAACTACAAAATTGAAGATAGAGGTTTTTCCTTCAAGCGAGATTAGTTGTCTATAATTAGTTCTTTCATTAAGATCATGTAGATTTTTTAACAAAAATTTAGCAGTTTTTGTGGAATAGTGGGTGCAATATTTGCAATTTAAAAAAATTAAAAAACAAGATTTTCTCGAAACTGCTCCAATTTTTTCTTTAAAAATTTTGTAGGGATAGTGGTAAATGCACTCTATAAGATGACATAAAAGCCTCATTGCTCCATTGTTTGTTTTTTCAAAAATGACGAAAATGTATTTTTTTACTTGTCTCCCACATCGTTAATATTTACACTAGCGGCAATTTCATCACGTTATTGTTCTTATGAGTACATGTGCTTTAAAGGATGTCATATAAAGTTCCTCAAAAACAAGAGTTTTCTGTGAAAATGAGCTCAAAATTCCGCATTTTCAGAAACGCAGTCACCATTTTCTCAAAAAATGCCCAAATGTTTCCTTCAAACTTTTCCAACGGATAGTTTACGGTACGTACGTGTACGTTACAAACTTTTCCAACGGTAGTAGCACTGTTTAATATGATAAATAGTTTATTTTGAGGTATTCTTTCGTTTTCTTTCGTTTTCTTAAAAATTACACAAATGTATGTTTTTTTAAATATCTCTCACACCGTTAATACACACACTTACAGCGATTTGTATACATTATTGCATTAGTGAGTTAAAGTGCATCAAATGACAGTTCAAATCAAAGGACAGCATCGAAATGTATCAAATGCATCAAATGCATCAAATGCATCAAATGAAGTTATCGAAAACTCAAAATTTGAATGAGAATTTCAAATTTCGCTTTTACAGTAACGTTTAAACGCCATTTTCTAAAAAAAGACTCCATATTTTTCAGTGAAAATTGCTATTTAGGACGAAGTTTTACTCTTCTTTAATATTCTTAAAGTAATATTTCGGCTCTATTATTAGGAATAACAAAAATTGTGAAAATGTCAAAAAATGTAGTTTGGGCGGAAATAGATGGCAGCTGGCAAGAGGATGGGGCAAGACCGTAAATCCAGTTCACATCAAGGAAATTAGAAAACTTTACTATGAGAAAATCTTTGCCATTCTGTAGCAGTACAAGTTTGGATTAGTAGGGAAATGACAGTGGAGTCGGGGAAAGTTACCTGCTCGCTGGAGTGCCAAGCAAGTAGCTCGTCACTAGGCCAGGCGGTGTGACATGCTTGGTCTAGTGCATCTTTTTCGACCAGACGCGCCCCGTGGCGTCCCTTTACACGTCTGATGCGATTTTCACTTTCTACGTTAATTATCAGAACTGTCTTGTTGGGAGAACTTGAGATCTCATTCGGACGGGACATTGCCGAAGGGATGTAATTTTGCCGGACAACGACTACGGTACTTTACATTTTACAATCCCACAACAATGGCATGGTCATTGTGGAATTTTCTCCGAAAATCGACGCATTTTAGTCGGGATCGAATCCGCGCGCCGGTGATTGAGATGTCAGTAAGTTAACCACTTGCCCACCGGGGTCGCAAACAGTGGCGCACCGAGTTTGAGAATTCAGGGAGACGAGCAGTTTGCAAATAAGCAGAATAAAACGTTCAAATATTGGCAATTTTTAGTCAAAACCTAACCTGTTTCATTCTTTTTGTATTTTTTCCGAGTCCTTGGTATCCTCTGACATCTCTCAGATGGCGAAAGCCTGCATAGGTTTCTTTCAGTTTTTGCGCCATTGGAATGTCGTAATATAGAAGAGAGATTCCTAACAGGATAAGTCGTATATTTTACATTGCCGAAAAAATAGGGCACATTGCGGAGTAAGGATTTGAAAATGATATACATCAATACCAGTAACTTATTTTCCAACTTTGTAAAATATTTTAATTAATATAAGAAAGTAATCACAATATCTCAAATTGGAGGAAATTTGAAAAGGAACTTTTTGTGATCGGCGGGATGGGACGGCCTTAAGATATTAAGGTGATTCCCAGACACATTGTCCAGAAACATTTCGTCCACATTATTTACGTCCACTATGCATTTTAGTCCACTGCTACTTTTAGTCCAGAAACATAAGATGTCCATAAAAATTTCGTCCACATTTTTATGTCCACTTATAAGAATGGTTCACTGAGCATTCACGTCCGTCACATTGAAATGTCCACTAACATTGTGTCCATTTTATAAATTTTAGTCCACAATAATTATAGTCCATTGTAAAAGAAATGCATAATTTATTCAGTTACAATATTATACAATATGTGATACTTCTCCATCGCTCTCTTCTGTGTTATACAATTTTATTCTGTAGCTAGTGCTGCGCAAATATAAATCTATATTATTATTTTCAGCGTATTCTTGATATTGGTCTACAATATTTTCAATTTGACGTTGATTTATAGTATACGATTTTCTAATCGGATATCTGATTTGTCTATGACCGCCAGCAAGTTGTAATAACAGAATTTCATTGTCCCTTTGATCTTTTTTACCGTCTAAAAATTTCCAAATTGTGGCATGATGTGTTACGATCAGCTTCTGAAATTTCGAGTGCCAGCCCTCCACAAAATTATTTGTTCTTTCTGCTCGATTTAACACCCGCTCATATACATTCCATAATTGCGGAGGAAATCGAGGCGGCACTGCCCTCCTCCTCCCTCTTGCAGGTCGTCCCCTCAGATATATTGTTTCAAAGTACGTCATAAGGTCTTGCACATCGTCGTGGCTTATTTCTAACAAATAATCAAACACCTCTTCGATGTTGTCGAGAGGTATGAATGGAAGGCCCATCAGCCGCTGAATGTCATTTCTTATGACGACATCTTCGGTGAAACGTACCTTCAGTCCTAAGTTTACAACTTGCCGCCAAATAGCTTGCGAAAAATGGTATAGGCATCCACTAACTGTGCTGTTGGGTAATACGGCTTGTACTGCGTTAATAGCACTCATTTCGAAGTCCAACATTACAAAGTCAGGTGAAAAATTTTTGTTCAATGCCTCAGCTGCATTTTTAAGATGTTCAAAGATTAATGTATAGGTTACTTCATCTTTTCTGGTACACAAACAATAAATTAATGGAAAAACTAAATCTTGTATTTTTCCATGTAATGTGTACAATTGATAAAATAACCTTGGAACACTTTTAAACGTTCCGTCGCAAAAAATTGTCCTGCTTCTGCATAAATGGTTCAACCCATCCTCTGTATAAAAAATAAGTATTCTGTTGTTATTTTCTCTGCTGTCGAGCTGTAAAAATGCTTCTCCGCTTAAGGTAACATCATACGGTGGTGTTACTGTACACTCTTGAAGTGATTGAGGCAGTGGAGGCCTACCTACATTCTGTGATTGGTTGACACTGCGTAATACGGAAGTTCTTTCCGGTAAATGCAACAGTACTTCCTGATCTTCTATACCCTGGATTTCTTCTCTTATTACGCATGCAGGAGGTTCATTTGGGTGTTGTTCGGCCCTTCTTTTGATTCCTGTCACCACTTTCTTTGCTTGAACTTCAGCTCCATTTTCCACATGAGTGTGCTGACCTTTATATATTTGAATGTGATCATTTACATTTTTATTTGTGATGAGACGGGAATTGCAGATATCTCGATTTTCGCAACGCCAATAAGATTTTTTTCCATTTCTGCTGAAGGAATGGAACTGATATATATATATATATATATATATATATATATATATATATATATATATATATATGTAATTTTTATAAATAATTTTATCTTTGTTTTTAGTCGAACGAAGTAAAGATGCCATTTCGAAAATAATTTCTTATTCATTACCGCGGAAACCACAACACAGTACATCATTTTAATTATAGACATATATTTTTGTGGACTTCAAAGGAAAAGCACAAAAAAATGTGGAGAAAAAAAATGTGGACAAAAAATGGAAACAATACTTGTGGACATATGAATTGATGGACAATGTTTGCAGCGGACGAATTATTTATGGACAAAAAGAAGTGGACAAAATGTCTGTGGACCAAATAAAAGTGGACCTCATGAAAGTGGACAATATAAAGTGGACAAAGTGTCCTGGAATGATTAAGGTATCTATGCCGATCGAGACATCATTAAGTATAGAGAAAATGTCTATTGATGTTCTTTTATTTTCTGTATCTATATATAAGGGTTGAAATTACGTTTCTTTCAAAAGATTGTTCCCTTCAGTATACGCAAAAGCCTCAAATATTATACAACAATAATTAAGAGGTGAGCGTAATTAGTTTAAAAGATTTTTTCTGGAGTCGAATACCAGACCAATTACAATAAAATCTGGGCCACGACAACCAGTTCCATGTAAGTAAGTAATATTCTACGAATACGAGTAAGAAAACCACTTTTTCAGTACTAGGAATCCTCAAAACATGTCGAAATATCGACACGATTTGTTGTGGAATTACTTACGTTTATCTACACGGAATGTTCGAGAAAGTAAACGTGTGGGTGCGTATTCAACGTACTTGGAATTCAAAGTTACAAGTGTTCGTAAACTGAGGTCGCCATGCTTTCCGTAACGCTTCTCAGCCTGCGCATTAGGCTACACCTTCTACTCTGCAGTCGCTCAGGTGGCGGGTGACGGCGTTATTACAAAGGTGTACGCTCGCTTTCCAGATGATCGCCATGACGGTTACAGTGTATGATTCTTATTATTTCTCAGTGTAGTTATCCTTATTTCATTGACACGATTTCATCAGACTGGCGTAGCGATCGGGGCGCAAGTTTTCTCTCTGGTTTCCGTGGTTGAAATACCTCTCACTTTATATTGCATTTCGGGTAGACAAAGTGGATGCGCTACGGGTTTCCTCCGAAATCTCCCCTTAACCTTGCTTTTCATTCCACTATTGCTCGTACATTATTTATCACCAACATACAACATATACTCATGCAATTACATCCCTGGTATATCCGCCACGGCTCAGGTAGAGAAATCATAAAAAACAAATGAAATCCTACAATCCCTGCGGACGAGTAGACGTCTTCGGCAGACAGACGTGCATCAGAACCATCTCTTTTCGCTGATATTCTTTAGTGATGCACTTCCCGTAGACGTAGGATTTTCATTTCAAATCTGATGATATTGCTGTGTAATACAACCAAATTAGTAGCTTTCGTGTTTGAAGTGATTTATTCAGAGTATCTAAACGTTCTTTAAAACAGGATACTAGTATTTTTTTGCACATAAAGTTTCTTAAAATAGCGTCAATAGCAATATAGAAGGGGAAAATATTTCGGAAGTGAGTAACGTAAACTAATTTTCTAAGCCTTCTTAGTTATTCTCCTCGTTTATTGCTCACTAAAGTTTTGACAAAAATGCGTACTAGCTCAACAGTAATTCGTTCATACTTTGTTTGAATTTATCAAAAATTCCATGTGTGCGTAAATAGGATTCGTGTTCGCGAGTCGCGCGGTGGCCCCTCACGAATACACGTGTCTCCCCTTCCTCTATAATCGAGACGCAGCCCGCCCTGGCCCCACTGATTGGGCTCCCTTGCGATCCGTCTGGACCGGCGAGGTCGCTGCCTGAGGAGCGGCGGCGGCGGCGGCGGCCGGGCGGAGGCGGAGGCGCGACGCATGGCGGCCGCGGGCGCCGAGGCCCCTGGGGGGCGAAGCGGAGATCCCGCGAGGGGCTGCAGGGGCGGCGGTGGTGAAGGCGGCGGGGCGGCGATAGCGGCAGCGGCCGCTGCCGACAGTGGCAGTGGGCGGTCCGGTGTCCAGGGCGAGGCGGTGCGGTCGCCACGCCCCGGACACCGGAATAGCGTGCGTCGCAAACGCACGATCAAGGCTTTTTTGAATTTTTGACTTAGAGTGCCGGTAACTTTGGTTGACGTCAGAGCTGTGACGTTTCCCATAGTTATTAACTTGGAGTCCACGTGGCGAACAACTGACCTTCGTCGCTCATCGCTGGCCCATTGGCTCGGCGCGGCGGCGGCGGCAGCGGCGGCGGCGGCGTCCAGCCGGTCGTGCCGTCAATGCCCGGCGGCGAGAGGGGCTGCCTGAGGCGCTTTTCTCCTGACCGTCTGGGCGCCGCGAGCGCAGTGGCTCTGCGACGCCGCCGCCGCCACCGCCGCCACCGCCGCCGCCGCCATCGCCGCCGCAGCGCCAGCCTCGAGGGCCTCCCGTCGCCGCGGCCGTTGGTCCTGCGGCCTCCGCCCCCGGTACGCCCCCCGCTCCGTCGCCCCGCTTGCGCCGCCGTTCGCCCTCCCCCCGTCCTCCCGCAGTCTGTCGCCCAATCGAACGTCTTTAACGCCTCTCGTCGGTTCTTAACCTGTCTGCCAAGGAGTCTGCCAATTTAATCGCTTTCATTTGGCGTCGCCTACCCGATGAATCCCATCTTCC
This sequence comes from Teleogryllus occipitalis, assembly GCA_011170035.1. Taxonomy (NCBI): domain Eukaryota; kingdom Metazoa; phylum Arthropoda; class Insecta; order Orthoptera; family Gryllidae; genus Teleogryllus; species Teleogryllus occipitalis. The sequence continues at coordinate 161,888 of BLKR01014874.1, forward strand.
AGGCGGAATGTGTGCGTGTTATTTGGGTGCGCGCGCTGCGCCGGGCCGTGCCGTGCTTCGTCGCGTCGCGCCTTCGCGCCCTCCCCCCCCCCCAGCACTCGCCGCTGCATCGCGGCCACGCAGCGGCACCGCCTCCCCCCCGCGACACACCCTACACACGATCCAAGTGTGTGAAGAACAGGAGTTTCTGAGCATGTTGTGGACTCGTCTTCGAAGTTTGATTACCGTATCTAAAGTGTTACATTCACCAAAAATGTACCAATACTTTAATTGCATTAAAAATCAATATATCAATATTTAGGTATTTATAGTACAAGCATTCAAACTATATTGATTTATTCGTGGAGTAACTTCGTTTCCTTCCTTGGTATTCGAAGGCAGCAGAATAAGATAGTCGAAGGTTAAATATAATTAGAATTGTCGGTTCTCCCTATTTGTAACCGAATGTGATAAACTTTCAATTTAAAACAATATTTTTAACTTCTGTCATTATAAATAACAATTTCAATATAATTAAATAGGTTATAAAAACATAAAGAAATATACTGATATAACGAAGAAGAATATAACAAAAAATACAATTTATTTCGAAACTTTCTGAGAATATTCTTTTAAAGAATGACAGAGGTGAGTGATCCTCTGAAAGTCGCCAGTCTCACCAACTAACACTTCGATAATTGTATTTATTTAGTCAAAAACTGTATGTGACGTATGGGGGGAGAAAATCATCTGCGCACGCTTTTTTGAGTTTCAGAATCCCTTCCCAACAATTTAACTATTAATAGTTGAAAGATAAAAAATAATAGTAATAATAAATAATAATAATAGTAACAACAACAACAATAATAATAATAATAATAATAATAATAATAATAATAATAATAATAATAATAATAATAATAATAATAATAATAATAATAATTGATCGGTTGGTTTAGATCTATTTTTGGATTGCTTGTTAAAAACGTGTGCACCTATTTTATACACCCGTTAACTCAGATAGTCAATGTTTTTTTAAACTCAGGGATACTTCTAGATTTTTTAAAACAGCAAAATTTAAGCCACTATTTCAAAAATGCAACAAAAATGAAATTATAAATTATCGGCCAATGTCTGAGTTTTTAAAAAAAATATTTTTTCTATACACGAATTGAATCTTTTCTAAAATTAAATTGAAGAAGCCATTTATGAGAAGTTTAAACAATTGCTTATATTTCACGCAAAATTTCGTGAAAAATTTTCATATTTCCGAAAAACTGTAAATGGTCTTTTTTTTATAAACGCTTTGTGGAGAACTGATTTCATTCAAGGAAAAAGATCTATATTCCGTATTGCAGTTTTAGGAAGACACCGAAAAAAAAAAATTTTTTTGCATTTTTCGAAAACAAAATTTTCAACGAAATTGAATCTTGCAACATTTTTTGTAGTATGCTTTCTTGCATTCCAGGAAAAATTCATTAAAAAATTTGGAACCATTATATTAGATGTAAAATATCATCAAACATCAAAAACTGCTCACTACAAGAAATCCACGTACTATAATAAATGTATGTTAATTAACATCACATTGCCAGATGACATTAAACAATTAAAGTCGATAAACAAGTTTAAGTGCGAAGTAAAAACTTTTCTTCTACAAAATTGTTTCTATAAAATTAAAGACTATACTGACCAAAATTGAAAAAAAATAATTTTAACAATAATACTCAATGCATTAGTTAAAATTTGTACTGTATAACTTTAGAAGAATAAAAATGCCTGTAAGAAGAAATGTACTTAAGCTTCTGGGTCAATGACCCTCGTCTCAATCGATACCCTGATTCACTGAGCATATCCTAAGATGTCCCTTGTTTTGATTTTGGCCATAAATATAGGTTCACTGCGTGCAGGTTTTCCTGAGCTCTACATTTGTTGGTTATGGTAGGAGTGAATCTAGGGGTGAAGGTTGCTGCTTTGTTAATAGTTCTATAAAATAAAATCTGTAGTTCGTTTACCCATGAAGATAAATTTTCTATAACTCGGGAGCGAAAATTTGTTTTCAAATGTTGCTTACTTCGCTTTGTTGGCCTTTCATACATCAGTCAGCTATGTATAATAAAAGGGTTGAAGTGGGATTCTGGTGCTCAAAAAAAGAGTGCAGATCATATTTCTCCTCCCTACGTCTCGTATAGGTTTTCATCTTTTAACGAAATATATCAAATGAAAATATTTAAACCTTTATTTATTATAATAGTAATGTAAGTAACTGCTATGTTACTTTTTAAATTATATGAAGTAATCTGTAGGGGAAGAGTAACCATGGTCATGCTCGAAGCTAAAACATTTTAAACTAATTTAATTTTTTCATTAGTGGATTCATTTGAAAGAAATTTAGGATCGACATTGTATCATTGTTTTTATCCGAAAGTAACATATATTTCCGGACCTAGGTCTTTCCCAACCCAACCTTTCCGGACCTAGGTCTTTCGAGTTCCCTGCGTTTACCAGTTTTGCTGATAAAAAACTTGATACATCGATTATGAACATCTTATCCCTAATTGTTTATAATTATTTACATAGAATTTACCAAACTGAAATACATTTTTTTAAATATCGGATTGTTTATTTGCTGATGTGAATGCAATATCTTCCAAGAATGTGATAAGATGTGAATCACTCTGAATCCATTGACTCCCATCAGTTGAGAACCACTCGTAATGCTAAACACAACAAATATTATCTTGCAAATAAATAAATAAATACATTTACATCATACAATCTTTTGTATTGTGTGCCAATGGATAATCCATTCAGAAAATAAAAATCTTTTTCAGTGAAAATATGGTTACAGGATATTAGTTATTATTACTCCAATAACTACTCAATTGAACTATCATATTATCGTAGAATACGAACTAGAAACGGAGCAGCAATCAAACCTGACCATGTGTTCTATCATTTACGTTAATTATCGCCACAAACAATCTTCTGTTCTTCTAAAATGTTATCAAATATCTCTAAACTGGGGGGTGTAACTAAAACAACAATATTAATTGAATACAATTTTATATCATTTAATAAAATGGACTTTCTCGTGCAACATTATCAATTTATTACCGATTATGAAACGACACGTCTTGCTAAGATATTGCCTTGATATTTCTGTAGTCAAACTATGAACGGAAATGAATTTGTTAATGCAGTTGTATGTTGCACATCTCTTAACTATTTCACGTATATTTCCTTTCGGTCAAAGAATTCAAGCACTGCGAAGATTGATTGACTAGTGATTCTGGGCGCGTCAACTGCTAAGTTCATTATTTCCGTACGTGTAGTAGTACATTTAGTACGTGTAGTACGTGTACGTGTGTTTAGTGCATATCGCGAGAGGTTGCAGTGATCTTTCCCCGCTGGTTGGCGAGATCCGGCGACGACCTACCCGTTGGCTTGCGGGGTTTTCCTCCAACCAAGTATCTCCTAATAGTGGGACACAGCCCCAGCTGGGAAAATCTCTAAGCTCCCGACTGGTCCCCCGACATTTGTGGTATTGTAGTGCATGTAATTGTAAGTGTAAGTAAGAGGTGATGATAGGATAAGAAAGAGGAAGGGGAGATCGCACGCTGGCCATGGCCACTTTGTTAGGGTACTGCTCCGGCATTCGCCTAGTGTGTTGATCGGACAAACCACGGAAAACAACCGATCCGAGCAGCTGGCCGCCAGAATTCTCCTCCAGACAACGACTGAATTCGACCTAGCTTTGTAGCTAGTGTCGAAAATCCTGTCCCTGTCGGCATTCAACACTAGGACCTACGCTACCGGTCCGAAGCACTGCAGTGACATCAATTGATGTCCTGAATCACTTAATCAGGTGCATTGCGAGTAACTTATCGTTATTCTGAACAACTAATTCTCTTGTAACACAGACGCAACGATATCTTTGAGGAACGCACGGTTTTCACTACAATGGTGGCGGGATCCACCTTCATACCATTCTGCGATTGTAGCACTCTTAGTAGTAATCTAGTTTATTTTCAACGTCTTTGAATCGGGCCATTCCTTTTGGGGAGGTCAAAGTGAAAGGGAATCAACTGGGAAGCGGGTGAGAGAGAGCTGACCCTGTACACAATCGGTCGATTCCAATCTTGCCTCTTTGAGTGTACTGTTTGATATTTGCTAACGTTCTAATGTAAGCGGTATACAGTTAGTACTTGTTTGATTCGACTAAATGTCAGAACCAAGTAGTGTTTCAAAGTCTGTGATTTTGAAGAGAAGATAAGAAACATGTAAAGCGTTTCCCGCGTTCTACTATCGCGATGTTGAAGTTATACTTCACTGCGAAAGAAAGCTATAAATTAAAAAGTTAACAATTTTTCACATTATTATTTGGAATCTTAAATTAATGTACATAGTTCAGCTCACTGATCATAAAAACAAAGAAGCAGCAGGAGCAGGAAAGGATGCCCACCGAGAGTTTTTGTGTTAAAAATATAGATTAACTCGTCTGCACGATCTATCCCGAAAGGATTTTTTAATGAAAGGCGAAAAAATAGTAAAAACCGTACGTGACATGAGGAAGGAGAAGAAACGCTACGTTTAGTGTCTAGAATCTAAGCAAGGGACAATCTTAGCATTAGTGCATTGAAATAAGAGAAACTATACCGCCCCTCAAACAGATCGACATGAGTATCAAAACTCTAGAAGAACTTTAAAATACCTATTCCAGCCATTGAAAATCGACCTAATAATATTAGTAAAGCCGGGGATCTCAACCCACGGAGTACAGCTGTCATCCCACAAAAGGCGGGGTAAAACAAGATAATATGAATACGATAGTTTCATTTTCCGATATAATTTACGAGAAATGTGATTTATATGTTTTTATTTTTTTAAATGTGCTTCACTGGTTTATATTTAGAGATGTATAATATGTGATATCAGCTAACCTACGAATGATCGTACACATATTACAGATGGCGCCCGAGAGAGTACGTTATGCGTTTTTGTAAATGTCCTGATTACACACGTCGCTTTTTTAATCATAATTTACGAGAAACGCTATTAGTAAGTGCCATTATTTTAAGCGTCCTCTACGCTATCCGAGGACAAAGTTGAATCTAAAAATTTGGAGCCATTTTTGATAAAATTTTGAAACTGTTTTTGAATCTTCACGTTATCGTGGGGCTTTATGTACCCCCAAAATCAATATACCCATTTCAAACTCAGAGGGCTTCGAGTTCATTTAAATCAATCGATGAATATCAATTTCAGAGAAAATCAGCTGAGCGATTTAGGCTGAGCAGGGACTGAGCAGGGAGCTGAGGTTGAGCAGGGACAGACATTTTGTCGTCAATAGATTTTTTGGTATTAGGGACTGACAAAACAGATTTTGATTACACAACGAGTTAATGGAAGTAATTTACTATATATAGGAACAAGGTTTATCCACTTTTTCTTTACCAGGGCCCGGCAACAAAAGTTTTTTCTGTTGCAAAGTCACTGTTTTCCGGCACACGATTAAATTACTTTCTCTTCTTACAAAGTAAGTGCGAGAAAGTAAAAATTGGGAACCTGCTCCCCTCTTCTCCATTAAATACTTATCGAAAAGTTCAGATCTTTCAGTCTTGTTACGTTTGGTACAATGACGTACAATTACTTCTATAAGGAAATAGTAGGATGCTGTATACCGATACACCTTAAAAGAGTAAGAAACGAGGACACTAGAAATAGGATAGCGAGATGTAATTTTGGAAAAAGATCAGAAGTAGGTTCTACTGGGAGAAAGAAGAAGACACACTATGTAAAATTACTGAAAGTGAGGATGAGAAATTGGAACAAGTGATTAAGGGATGCGGGAGAAGGTGGAGAAAATACAACGAATGGAGAGGTTACTGGGAAATAGAGATTAATTATGTGACGATGCAATTGGAGAGGAATAAATTTTGAAAATAGAAATTAAGAGAGGAAGAAGGGAGACAACATAGTATTAGGAGACGTTAGGAATAGAAAATAGAAAGTTCAAGAATGATTTTGTTTAATAGGGAAATATGGGGAGATGTAAACATAATGGATGTAAATGGGAAGTTGTGTAAATGAGGAAGGAAGGATGAGAAAATAAAAAGAGAAGAATGTACGACAAAAGGGGGTTTTAAGAAGAAATTTTGTAATGATGTGTGAATATGTAGCAGCTGTAGCTGTAAAGAAACGTAAATAAATGAATAATGATTATTGATTGCGTTTGGTTACGACTTTGGACGGGAGTTATAAATCACTACTATCACCACTAGCTTATCAAATATTACATATATTCACTCATCAAAACCCGTAACCTGTACGCCGTTAACACAAGCACATTTGGCCTCATGTTCCTTGTTGCATAATTGGTATTTCTTAGCTTAAAAGAAGAAGATTCCAGAAATCCTTGCTATGCCATATTCCTCAAAGTAACAGCAATTTTTACATTAAATTTTACTTGGCAAGCCTTGACGAGCCAGAACTTGGACTAATCCTGTAATACTCGAAATGTAATTGTAATCTTGGAATAATCCAGTACATGTTAGGAAATGTTATTTTTGCAATGATAAAAAATTATTAGAATTAATATTAACCCTGTTTTATTATCTATAGTGCTCTTAAAAAGGCACACGCTAAGTATGCGATACGTCAATATGTAAATAAATTTATAAGCAATAATTTCCTGATATTCTACTTATGGATTAATCCTATTTGGTCCGGACCTGTGCCATCTATCAACATTATTATTATTATTATTATTATTATTATTATTATTATTATTATTATTATTATTATTATTATTATTATTTCTCTACTTCATGACTAAAGATATGAGTCGGTTGAATATGAAATCTCCTGCAGGTTGCAACCAGCTTCTTAAGGAGCAGATCTAGGAACTGTCGGTACCTCTACAATACTTGCGTAAAATGTGGGCTGCTCCAAATAAAGCATTGTCTTACACTTCCCAGCCTTCTGAATGATCTGCGAATATAGTCAAGTTCTTACGCAAATTTTGCTGAACAAATTCCAGAGCTCCGTAACTATCGACACGACCTGTGCTTTTACGCCATACAGTCGGCTGTCCTCGATTTATTATTATTATTATTATTATTATTATTATTATTATTATTATTATTATTATTATTATTATTATTATTATTATTTTAAGATTGATTTGGATATTTTATTTTGGGGGACCTTACATGCAGCTCCAACGACATTTTCGAAATTTTCTTAAAAGTGCCACCAACTTTTTATTGTTTTGCTCGAATATAGCAAATACGTGTATTAAATGCGTTGACCGGCTTTCGAAAATTGTGAAAGTTAAAAACTGTTTTTGATCCTATCCACCAACTTATTGAACATTATTGCATTCAACATAATTCAACTTTATTCAATATTTTTAATAAAGAATTGTTTTAGGGACATAAGTGGTGTAAAATTAGATCTTTCAATAATGTCATGTAAAATAATTTGAATGTAGTTTTCGGGTAATTTTGAGAGAATTAATAACAATTTAAAAGGTATGAAATATTATCTCGAAAACGGCTCCAAATGTTTACTTTAACCATTTTGTTCGAGTAGATTGAAGTGGTCCTTACTACATTGCGTAGATACTATTTTCATTATCATTTTCAGAATTTAAAAAAAATTAAAAATCAATTCCATTTTACATCTTTAATTTTAATGCTATATTTTGATAATGTATTTAAATCTATTCCTGAACGTTAGATTTTAAAATCATTTCATACACATTATTTTCAAAATATTAGTGGTATTCGCTTAAACTAAGTGGTGTGCAATATTTTTAGAACTCGCACTAACCTTTAAATACTGAAACAAGAAATGTATTTCTGTATAATATTTCTAAATAGTAGATCTTTAAATTATTTCAGTTACGATGTTTCCTGAATGTGAGTAGTTTTCTTTTTAACGATTTTTTTCTGATGTAAAATCGCACTATTGCACTATTTATAGCAGTACTTTGATTACAGCGTCATAGAAAGTCTCAATTCAATTGGCCGTTTGCGGAACATTGATCCTAGGTTCGCCTCCCACTCCTGCCAAATAGCTTTGCGGGTTGGAAACTCTTTTGCGGGTTCAACTAGTATGAAATTTTACGTAACTGTTACATATAATACGATGGAGTATGTGCTGTTGTAGCACAATTAGTTTGAGACATTCTTCATATCAATTGTACCAAATTGTCTTCAAGCGAAAGACTTGTTTTGGAAGATTTGTACACTTTTCAATTACTTCTGCTAGTGTACAATTTTGTAACAAATAGAAATGACTCCCTGCATTTTCCTTGAAAGATTCCGAAAGTAGATATAATGTGAATCTCAATTTCTACGGAGGATGAACAACTAAGTATTGGAGGAAATAAGTTGTGATAAATGATGCTAATTTATTTCCCTCAGAAAAACAAATTGTCGTCGCCCAAAATTCACTCGCGTCTTTCTTAAATGTTCATTACAAAACTATCTTGATTTACTGTGAAATCTGATAAATCAAGTCGTCGTGGTTTCTACTATGACGGAAAGTGAGTATAGTAATTCAGTAGCACCTCTGTAACTCGCCGTGGACACCGAAAACACGTTTTTTCTAAAATTTTCCCAGAATATTGTAGAATGTGGCGAAAAATACAGTATCTATTCGCCTCGTCGAAAGGAAGTGTGTGAGCTACGGGTCAGTTTCATAGGTGCCTTACTCCCCCAAACCCATTGTAGGTGCTTAGAACTTCCAGAATCACGTATTTTTGAAAATTTTCTTCCAGTGTTCTAGAAAGACCCGAAAAATAGACAGTTCCTTACCAGTAGTCCAAGCATCGTCGAATGTACCTCACCAGACCTGAATGAATCTAACGGAGACACACAGCTTACCCGTTTTATTGTGTGCAAAGTAGGACTTAGACTATTTTTACTTTCTCGCCCTTACTTCGTAAAAAGAAAATGTATTGTAATCGTGCGTCGGACAATGGCGAATTTTCGACAGAGATATTATTATTACCCGGTTCTGGTAACGAAAAAGTGGATAAATCTTGTACGTATATATACAGTAAACCTTCGTTTGCACGAACTCGCTTAACATGAATTTCGCCGTAATACGACAAAACTTCGGTCCCCGCAAGGGATTATGGTAATATGGACATTTATAATGCTCGGATAACACGCATTTTTATAACAGAAACTCCGATAATTTTGGTCCCTTGAAATTCGTGTTAACGAGGTTTTAGTGTAGTAAATTACTTCCTCTAGCACGTTCTGTAGTCAGAATTAATGATTTGTGCGTCTTTGAGCACCAGCTTTCTCTCATTACTTCTAACTTTTGCAATTTTAGAGAATGCAGGAAGTTCTCCGGAAATAATACAAGTCGCAGTTTTGTTTTACCGTTCCTTGATACATACGAGGAGAAAATTTAAAGAAAAAATGGAGCCGTTTTTGAGAAAATCATAGTTTAAAAATTGCCTATATTTCACGCAAAGTTACACAAAAACGACTCATATTTTCGAAAGAGTTGTAGAAGACTATATTTCAAGATGTCTGTAACACTATCCGACTATGCTTCTTTTACACTATTCGAGGGCAAAATTTGAACCTAAAATTTGCAGCCCTTTTGAGAAAATATTGAATCTGTATCAAGGACCCTCAAAACTTTGGCTGTGTCTACACAACGTGATAGAGGAAGTGATTTTCTATACATAGTAACAAAGTTTATCCACTTTTTCGTTATCAGGGTCCGTAAATTAGAGTTTCTCAGTCGAGAATGTCCCGTTTTCGGGCGCACGATTGCAATACTTTCCCTTTGAACCAAGTAAGGGCGTTATGTCTAATGTGATATAAAGTATTTTAAGTATAATTCTGGTAATGGTTTTTTGGGCTTTCTTTGCATGCGACATAACGATATTAATTTGTATTGAATGTATTAAAGTGAACGAACAGTGTACAAACTCACAAATATTTCTCTCCATTGACCAGAGAACGCATTTAGACATTAGTTATCTAGTTGGATGCTGATGTTAAGTTATGATAATTAATTACTTAACTAAATTTCAGTTGTTAAATTGATGCAATTATTTCTAAAATAGCTTTATTTTAACTAACTTATAGGCTATACATTTCCCCTAAGAAAATGGAAGATCTGTATTTCATGATTTAGGATATGTGATGTACAGAAATAAAACAGTGCGTTGAGACATGCTCCTGCTCGCATTTCATATAAGAAAGTAATCAAATGCACAGGGATATACCTGACTACATTCACTTTAATGAAGACTATGTTCTTGATGTTTAATGATAAACAGTTCCAATGTTAGACGAATCATTTTAAAGAACACGTGCCTAGGAGAAAAAATCACGTTATTTTTCTACGCAGGTAGCTTTTGTGCGCAAATCATAATATTATGCAATAGTAATAGACAAAACGGGGAAGACGTCTAACTCCCCAGAAATATTATCAGACCAGAAAAATACGGTCAATATTTAATTAAGAATGACATTATTTTATAAGAATAAGTTTCGGGTTTAAACATGAAAATGGCCTAAAGAAAGACTTCATAAGAGTTCATAATCTTTCAACTACGACGCTACGTCGGCAAGAAATAGGGCCGAATAGAGAACGTAAGATATTGTGTGGGTAGTGACCCGATTTCTGGAACTGCTCTGACCTTCGCCTCCAAACACAGAATATTGCAAAAACCACAATTCGAAATTAATAAAAGGAGAACGAGAGATATCAATTTTTCATCTTTGAAAGTTCATCTATGATGATTAAGAAACCGGAGTACACGTTTTAATTTCAGATTCTTAGGCTATGGAAATAATATTCCACATATTTTGTATGAAGTCTTTATGATACAAATCTCTTTACTTCTTCCCTGTGTATTCAGCTACTTCAAAATGTATATAATATGGAATCATTTATTTATGTAATGTTCACAGGAAGAGAAGAGTACTTAAATTGGAAAGTACTTAAATTGGGGGCTAGAAATAAATTTTAATAAAACAGAATATCTGGTTGTAGGAGGAGAATCCAAGACTCTGTGGATACCCAATGGACCAGAATTGAAATTCTGCCAGAATGTAACCTATCTGGGTACTCAAATAGCTGCAAATGGGGGGAGTACACAAGATATTCAGAGTAGAATATCTAAAGGAAAAGTAGCCATAAGGTAATTGCATCCTTTAATATGGAATCAAAACCTGAGTAAAAATGTTAAAAGAATATTATATAAGACTATCCTAGAGAGTATTTTCACATATGGGTCTGAAGTTTGGGAAATATAGAAAGGTAATGAGACTAATCTTACAGCAATAAAAATGGAATATTGGCGAAGAAGCTGTGGATTGACACTACTGGACAAAGTAAGAAATGAAGAAATTAGAAAAAAAAACAGAAGTGAGTTTCAACATTATTGATACCATTGAAATTAAAAGGCTTAAATGATATGGTCACTTAAACAGAATGCGTGAAGAACGATGGCCTCTATCACTCTGGAATTGGAAACCAACATCACACAAAAGACGAGAAAGACCCAGAAGTATATGGAAGGAAGGAGTGGAGAAGGCGATGGCTAGAAGAGGATTAAGTGCAGAGGACTGCAGTGACAGACTCAAATGGAAACTGGGATACGAGAGACGCCTAATGGTGTAAAATACTCGCACTACTACTATTACTACTACTACTCCACAGGAACCCTGAATAGAAAGCAATATTTTCACGCACGTATGGCTGTCTGACACACTGCAACAATCTGGTGGAATCGTCCGGGAAGTGAATGGATAAAATGAGCTTGAAGAGCGAAAAGCAGATTGAATTATTTTCATATCAACTCAATACTCGAAACTATTTCAATTAACGTTCTGAACGCTATTCACAATGGTGATGTCTTTTCCTCTTTCGAGACTCCTCTCGAAAAAAAATCCACCTGCTGTCCTTTGGTAAAACAGTAATGTTTTCTCTGACTCAGTCCTGTCTCCCTGCAGCTTAAAAGCCACCATAGCCGCCTCAATATTCCGATAACCGACTGCCAACGGGTTAGTAACAGAATTGCAGTTACCTCTCCATACGTCTCTGACCAGGAAGTCCTTGTGTTCAAGATCTAACGGTGGTGGATTTTCGACACTAGCTAGATAGCTCGATCGAATATAACCACTTACTGGATTAGAACTCTAGCGGGGATTCTAGGATGGAATTCTTGCTCTGATCCGTAATTTTCCTTGGTTTCTGTTATCAATACCAGACGAATGCCGAAGCAGTATCTTAACAAACGCGTCACGGGCCGTGCACGATCTTTCCTGCCTCGTCCGACCTTTGCTCTCGAATTCTACACGCACAAAGGCACGTGTATATTTTACCACACATGTCAGAAGAACAGTCGGGAGGTACGACCTTGTCTCGAGGGCGGTGTCCGCTGGGGAAGATATTTAGACGAGGAAAACCCCGCAAGCCGACGCGTAGAATCTCCCGTGCCAACGGGAAGAGACACAGCTACCTCCCACGATAAAACATGCACTACACTTACGACGCATATGCCTAAAGTAGTTGACGTGCCCGATAACACTCCGTAATCAACACATCGCCTTGTTTTTGACTAATCCGTTCGTGGAGAGACGTGTGGCGGGGCAGCGATGTCGCGCGGGTGGAACGGCCTCTGATCCCCTCCGCCCGCGCGCGTAGGGTCATTCATTAGTGCGACAGCAGCGCAGCGCCTTGCGCGGCTGTGCGCCGCCCGCCGCGGCCGCACGCCGCACGCCGGCGCAATTAGACGCCCAGATTGGGAGAGCCGCTTCTATTGAGGCCACGTCACGCATGCGTCGCATAGCTGATTTCGCACTCACACCTCCTCAGGCAGACGCGCGCGTGGGAGCTTTGTCTGCTGTGCGACAGCGGCGGTGGCGGCGGCGACGGCGGCGGTGACGGCGGCGGCTCGGCGGTCTGGGCGGGCTGTGCTCCTGCCGTCTGCGCCCTGTCTGCGCCCCGTCTGCTCCGTTAGTAGGCCAGTGCCCGCCTTCTCGCTAATAACGCCGCTGGACTCAGCCTCTTCTTCCTCCTTTTGTGTCGTGTGCTCCTCTCCGTCCTTCTCTTATTTTTTCTCTGTCGGGTTTTCTCCTCATGTTCGTCGCCAGTGGCTCCGGTTTCTCGTCGTACCTGCCACTAGAAGCGGGCTCCGCGACGCTTTCCCGGAAGGAGCCGCGTGCAAATCCTCGAAGCTCGCACCGGGGAACAGAATGTTGAATAATTTGTAGTAATGGCACCTCGTTACAGTCTCTTAAGTCCACTTTCTACGAAACGAGGAGATGAGAGGCCAGCTGATCGCTGCTTAAATGGCAAGTTGGTTGAAGTGCATTCTTAATTTCATGGATTCTTTTTATTCTTTCTATGGGGAATATATTGAATCCCCGTAGTGTGGGAGGAGGGCTGCAACCCGGATATGATTGAGGCTGTAGCTACCTCCCGAAGACAATGCGACATTCACGATTATAAGTTTTGCTAATTTTCAGAAGAAAATAAAATATTTTATTATCTTATTTGTTTTTGTTATAAAAATATCTACATTAATAAATAAAAATACTTGAAATTTCAATAAACATGCAAAATTTATAAGAAAACTAGTCGGCTTGACACTACATCTACGGCTCCCACCACAAAGAATGAAAATTGAATGAAAATGCTGGCTGCACCCCCAGGCGCATTACCTTTTAGTGTTTGCGGAACATTGTGTGTACAGCAATGAGTAGAAAAACAAATGAAATACAATTACTAAGGCTTCTTTGAAACTGCCAAATATTCCGAAAAGCGGGAAATGTCTTTCTTACGTTCATTGGGTCTTCCCTCCCCTCTCATTTACCTCTCCGAGTGGCTAAGAGATTCTGTAAGCGCGGTATATTAATTATAATCTGATTCCAATAATAAACTTTCTCCTTTTTTAATTATTGTACATTTGAAGAAAGATTTATATCGTTTGCTTTCTTGTAGTTGAATAATAATGTAATTATTTTTTATCCTTTTTTGTTATTATTTAAGGTCGCATCAACGTCTAGGTTATTAGCGACCACTATTGGAGTTAACGGTTCGCTATCAATATGAAACGATATGGTGATGATAAGGGGTGAAAGGACGAACACAAATACAATCATGCCCGAGGTGAGAATCAAACCCTCGACCCTTCGGTCAGAGATCGCTACGACACTACTGCCTTTAATCTTTGCTAATACCACGGCTCTTTAACATTTGAATTTAATGCTAGTTTAATTTTTCAAGTAATATTGAATTGAATTTAAAGTAAATAAAAATGCTTAAATTCAATTTATAAATAACACTTCAAATGCATGTCATGACTATTATCATTTAAAAATTATTACGTCCAAATACATAATTATTGGCTCTCACTTTATTTCAATTCAACTATTTCAAAATTTACAAATTTGGTTTGTAGCATTTTTACATTTCCCCCTCCCCTCCCTTATCAAAATCTCACGGATAACCTGAATACAAAGGTGACCGCCCTATAAGTCAACACCACAGACCTCGCACCCGCGCCAGCTGGATCCAGGCGCTGAGTCATGCACCGGCCTTCTCGTGGTTTATGTTACTTAAATATCTAGTAATATGAGTAGTGCAGAGTAACTCCCCCTATAAACACAGCAATACTGAAGTTCCAGAAATTAAGGCATATGTGAATTCTTGACATATATTCACGGTAGATAGAGCATGTGAAACGGAGATATTGTAAGGTCCGTATTCATTTGAAAACATTGACGACAAAACAATTATCGTGACTTGATGTGCAGGTCTTCCTAGGCATTATCAATTAATGAACGATCTTTTGTCATAGCGATGGACCTTTGGACTTCATGCAAACATCTATAAAACAATGAAAAAGACGAACAGATTGATTGATTGCCAAACAATCTGTCCGTCTTTTTCATTGTTTTTAGAGATGTTGCAGTATTTTATCATTTTCAAGCCCGAAAGCAGTCGCGGTCTTTCATCCAACCCAAAGAAAAGCGAGATGATGGTGGTATAACTATTTCTGTCTGCACATCGTAAATCATCAGTCATCGTCCTTCTGGAGCAAGTTGCCGTTCCTGTGAGAGAAGATGCTCGGTGCACCGCGTCCATTGATGCGGGCCGCCATCCGTCGCAGCCGGGCGCCCTAACCGTAAAAGCGGACATATCGCCATCAATATTTAAACCGAGCTTTGTTTCCTGTCGAGGGACGTCATAAATATTACGACGCGAGGAATCGCCGAAGGCACAGCCACAAGGACGTGCGGAGGGGCGCTCCATCTAGCGCGTGCCGTAATGGAGAGGGCCGAAGGGAGAAGGCGGGCCAAAAGGGGAGGAGGAAAGAGGAGGGGACGGCGGAGCGGGAAGGGGAGGGAAGAGGAAGAGGGGGAGGGACAAGAGGGCGTCGAGCGGTCGCTCGTGTGAGCCGAACCCGAGCGCGCGAGGTCACCGCCGCATGCACCGCACCAGCGGCTGCACACACCCGCCGGTTGGCCTATGCTTCGGCAGGCGCAGCGCAGGGGTGGGGAAGGGGGGCGGTTTGCTGGGCGAGAGGCGCGGGCCAGGGGAACAGGCCAGTGGTGCCAGCCATCGGAGCAAGCGACGCGGGTTTCGGTGCCGCAGCCGGACAACGGAGTTTAAAGAGGGACGAAGCCCCGATGGCCATCGACAAGAGATGTCAAGACATTAATGAGTCATGATGTGGCAATAGTGAGATGAAGAGAATTACATAACGGCGAAAATAGCGGATATAATGTACACGTACCAGAGGAGAGATGAATGGAGGGATGGGGATAGAAAGCCTAGGGGTTGGAGGAAGAAGGATATAGACGAACTCTGCCAAAAAAGTCGTGAATTAAGATAAAGGACAACGCAGCGTATAAAGTCAATCGACACACATCGGAAACACTTAAGAGGTCGGGATTAGGACAACAGAAGATTATGGATTTCGAACAGACCACTAACGCTTTTTTTACAAAATATGAAGTGGAACAATTCAGAACATTACACTAAGTATAAAATATAATTTTCCTTTCAGTACTTCGTCCGATTAGTATTCATATTCAAATATCAAGAGCACATCCCAATGTTTCTGGAACGCGAAGCTGACGATCGTGCTGCAGCTGATTTGGAAATTTGGGGGTTGATGCAGATGTTATTAATTTGAATTCAAAGACGCCTCAAACTTCTGCACTAATTAAAGAACGTAAAAACTAATTAAAGACTGTAAAAAAGGTGTCTTTTGGACAATAGGGAATTTAAGTGCCATGAGACAGCATTGAACTTCATTGATCACGTGACAACGTTCTACGGTCGTAAAGAACAACGTTCAGACGAGCTTTAGCTATTTCTATATTGCGTTTTGCATTATAACAAAAGAAGCATTTCAAGCAATGAACAAATTGCATAATATATCAAAACGTGTAGTCAATTGATGTGGCTAAGGTCGGAGTAAAGAGGACGGTAAAGACCACGGTAGGATTAGAGTTAAGAGTTCTCCACTATGCAAAAGGTTTTAGATTTTCTAACCCTGCGTGATAAGTATGCAGTCTGGGATTTTGACTCGGCTTTACTTGACAATGTAGGGAATAGGGAGTTTTGGCGCCAGGCGTAAGCAGACATCCTTAAAGTCTATTGATCACGTGACTAACGACTTTATATGGTCATAATGAACAACGTTCAGAAGAGTTTTAGCAATTGCGAAATTGCGTTATGCATTATAACAAAAGAAGCATTTCAAGCGTTGAAAAAATAAGTTGCATAATATATCAGAGACTCTAGGCTAACGGTGAGACTTAAACCACGATACGAGACAAGAGTATAATAAATGTACTACATTGTGTTCGGAGTTTTAGATTTTGTGGCCCTCTGCGATGAGTATGCACTCTGGAATATTGAATCGCCTGTGCTTGAGAACGTAAGAAATATTTTCCAAGAGCGTTCATTATGAGTGTAAATCATAACCTATCCCAAAGATATGATTTCAACTTCTTTTTCGCGAATTTCTATCCTAGCACTTCTCCAACATTTCCTGTTAATTCTTGCCAGCGTTTTGGAGTTAGTAAGGAATAATTGTAACTGCCTCACATACGAGAATTGGTTTGTCAGCGATGGAAAAATCCCTAAACTTTCCTGTTTTTAGACGGCCATTTTGCCGCTTGTTAAGTGACCGTAGTGACTCCTATAGGCGTGCACTATTTATGAAGGCATAAGGTCGTACCTTACCTTCTAATAACATCGTTCGTTATGAACATAAGGTATAACCTAAAACCAAGATAAAAATTGAACTTTTTCGCGAATTTCTTACCTGTCACTTTTCTTGCCTAAGTTGTATAAGTCCGTCGGAATTAATTGTAACTGTCTTACATACGAGAATCAGTTTGAGTTGAAAGAATACAAACGTTCCTGTTTATAGATGGATATTTTGCTGTTTGTAAGGTGACCGTGGAGACTCCTGCAGGCATGCACTATTTATGAAGGTGTACGGTCGGGCCTTAGGCCTAGTCATCTTACCGATGACTAGGATAAGTGACTTCAAGGTTTGTCACGTGACTATTAATGCATGACGTGGTTACCTTAGGGGTCGTCCATAAATTACGTAACACTTAAGTGAAGAGGGGGTTGTGGCAGCGTTACTCTGCGTTACATAGGGGAGGGAGCGTTAGTTTGATGTTACGTAACACTGATTCTTTTTTTTTAATTTTTCAACATTTGGTGTTATAATACCTTTTTTAGTCTTATACTAAAATCTTAAAAAATAATAACTAATTAAATTTTAAAGTACATAAATAAATTAAAAAGTTATTGTGTATAAATTGTTACAAGAAATGACAATGTTTTTCATCATTCGTATATGCAATCTGTATCTTATATGTAATCTGTTAGATTACATATAAAATGTTGAAAACTGATCTGTAGTATATTCTAGAATCCAATTAAATTGGCGCGATACTTCCTCGCCCATGCGTCATCCACGAAGGCGTGTGGGGGGCTTGTCAGAAGTTTTCATGTCTATGGTTCCTCCATTAACTCAAAAATGGCCCTCTGACTTATTGTTATGTCCAGCCAGCATCGTCAAATAATTCTGACTTTAATTATCATAAATTTTAATACACACCACAAATAAAATTTATATAAATGGCTTTTACTGTGATGTAGTTTAATTTTACTTCTTGTAACAGGGGTGTTCTCGCAAGCGTTACGTAACTATTTAAAGGGGGAACGCACTTTAGTGGTGCGTTACCAGGCGTATGCAAACATTCCAAATTTGCGTTTCAC